>CAJPEX010000879.1:10986-41687 GCA_905338405.1 Notodromas monacha
TTCTTTTTGCCCCCCCCCCCCCCCCCCCCTTTGGGCTCCTCTCTTTTGAAACACAGCCCTAATGATGCGTTCACTGACATCATGCCCGACTCCTGGAACAACTGTGGCCATGCTCGATTGACGAGCGAAACGAAACGTTACAGATTCGGTGGAGGATGATGTAAGTTGCACGGGTGAAAGTGGTTGGGTTCGCCGCGCCCCTTTTGTCGGCGTTCTTCACCGGTCTCATGCAGCCTCCACTTGCAGAATATAGAGCACAGCAGCCGACTGAAGAACACTTCAATCCTGCTGTTGCTCAGTTTTTACGATTATCTCTGATGGTGTTGGTTGGAGAATTATACTCCCACAAATCCCCGGGTGGACCCACGAGTTTCACTCACACACACACCCTTGCCCCCAGATGTGGTGCGAATCGTTTCTTGGACGAGTTACGGTATAAGAAGCCTCGGCTATAATTCGAATTCCCCGACAGTGGATCTCGGTAGACCATTCCCTTCGTTCTTTTTTTTTTCAAGCCCTGTGAATTTATAACCGTTGTTGCTACGAAATACAAGTGGACTCTCTGTACCTAGAAATTCAAGGGGTCAGAAAAAATGTGTTGTAGAGAACCCATATAACAAGGGGAGAGAATCCCATGGGGCAAGAAAAAGCATCGTTGCTCAGAGAAAAACGTTATAGCCGAGATTTTTTTAGAGTCCACCTGTATTTGGCTTCAACCTTAATCTCAAATCTTTCAAGCTTGTGTTTTAGTTCATGAGGGATATATATATTTTTTAAATGAGGAGTGTTCCAGGAAACCAAGAAAATAACATGTGAAAATCATTACTTTGGAATGCTTCTTGCAGAACATGCCCTTTTTTGACAATCAGCCCATATTACCCAAGTCAAAAACTCCCGAAGTTATTTTGGGAGTCCCTTTCGGTTTGACTTCGAAAAATTCAACTTTATACAATTAATATATACATTTCAATGGTCTTTCTCAGATTCTTTAAATTAATGCGGGCTACATTTTAGAACAAGTGTTCAAAAAAAGCCTAGAAAAAATTAGAAAATTGTTTTTAAGTGCTTCTCGTGGAACATGGATAAATAATACACGACACTTTTTTGACAATGAGGCCGGACAAATTACTATTCTTTGATTAACATACACAAATCAGCCCATATTCCTTGACTCAAAAACTGCCGAAGTTATTTTGTGAGTCTCTTCATTTTTGACTTGGAAAATTAAAATTTTATATGGATAATTCCCTGTACAGTATTTTAGTCGTCTCTCGTCGATTTTTTTCATCCATCCTTGCATTTTAAAATTTGCGAACAAGCAAAGTCTCTAACATTAATGTATTTTATTTAGTGCGATTTTCTCCGTACAATGATTTTCCTTAGGTGCCAGATTGAACACCTGAAATTTCGGGTTTCAACCTGTGGTACCAGCACCTGACAGATGGTACACTGGATCTTTTTTCGTGGTGTTGATGGTCCAATTGTCCAGTGAATTTATAAAAACAACAAACGGTGTTGTATATGGAAGATGAGTGTGCCATAATTTTACAGAGCAAGGTCGTGATGAGCATAACATTTTTTATTCAGACCATACCATGGTCTGATGAACTTTTAATTCTGGTACCGAAGAATGTCAACCTTTGTCTTGCTGGTGAAATTTCACCAGAGGCTTGCGGTAAAATTGTCAATGAAGTTTAAAATTCCCCGTATTCATGCAGGAAGCATGATTTTTTTTCTTTTACAGAGAATCTAATTGTATAGCGGATAAGTGGTTTGTACATTGATGGAGAGTTCCGTGTGTTAACTTAAAAAAAAAGTAATCATAGTGTGAAGGACATCGCTGCAAATTAAAATAATGTGTCTCTCTGTACCATTATATTTTACAAGCACATTCTCTGCGTCGATTTTAAAAGCAAAAATGATCATTTTTCAATCCCCTGAGTACTCCTACAGAGATTCCCTCTGTATGAAATGAAAGATGAGACTCATGAATACAGTACTTCAATCTCGAGTTTATGCTCATCCAATCCCCATCGAAAGGAGAGGCACTTGAAGAGGCAATGAACCGGATATTTTAAGATTCCAATTTCGCTTTCTATCCAGCGTTCATTTTTCTCATCTTGGATTATTGGATTATCAGGGAAGAGCGCGATGACCTTTCCGGGAAATTCCTCGTATTTAGAAAAATCACGTCGCGATGATTACTTTTCTGTTCCGCTCGATTTTCCGCTGAAGAATTCTCGCTGAAATTTCCTGCACGGTGATGTCCTTCAATTTCTCACTCGTCAGAGAAAACGGCATCTGACACGACATGACCAACAGTGAGCCGCAAAAAGTTTTTATGGGTATTCTGACTCAGAAGCTCACTTTCCCCCAGCTTCCCTCAATTTTCCCTGGTAATATCCACAGTAAGGCGTTGAATACGCGGAAAGTTCTTGGAGGAATCGTGCAACCATTGCGCAAAAATGTGCACGTGCCTGGAAAATCACGGGGGAAAAGTTTGAAATTCACCAAGCAATTTCCAGACTGTTCACCGGATGCAGTCAGTATATTGCAGGTTATACTGTAGGAAATGAGTTTGACTCCGGATGCCTGTTTCGTTTTCCGCGTCGAAAGGAAATGTAAAATTGTGTTTGGTTCCACGTCATCAGCAATTGTCTTCCTTAGTAAAAAATAAAAGGTAAAATAAGAGCAATGAGCCAATACATTTCAGAATTAACCCTTGTGCGGCAAAGTTAGGATATGTTTTTAAAAATTGTGTGCACTGAGTAGTGTGAGCACTGGAACTTGAAAAAAGCCTACTTTTGTACTAAGGCCTATGTTGGGGAAAATTGATATTTTTCTAAACCAGCAGAAAATTGTGAATGAAATTTTTTTTAAATCTGGGTGGCATTTTTCCTGCATTCCTGGTATAGGATTAGCATGGAAGATTCCTGGAAACAATATAAAATTTGCCTCCAAGATTTTTCTTGACTTAGGCCTTAGCAAACTGGGTGCATTTCAGCAGTGAGCTTGGGTTAAACTAAAATTTCCCGCCCCCCAAAAATATCCCAAATCCTCTGAGCAATGGAAAGGAACCCTCCACAATTCAAGGGTTAATTTTCATAATGAATGCTTTTGAAATTGCAATGATGTTCGTTCATGTTAAAATGTCCTTTGTTTTTTTTTCTGCATCAACAGATGGTATCTGCATAATTATGTTCGACCTTAGTGATTTTCTCACCAGCAGATACAGTGTAAATAAATAAATTTAAAAGTTTAAAATTATATAGATGGATATATTTTTTAATTTAGTTACAAAATACTGGCTTATACTGAAAACTTGCATAAAATCATAATGCTTGACTAGTTTTGATTATAATAGGCTTATTTACAATTATATTTTATGATAGTCAGCGAGATTGGAAATCCTACACAGTATTTACCTGAGGATCACACGCATCTTTTTTTCTGAAATATATGCAAAAAATGTGGCGGGCATTTTATGCAGATAAAATTTGTAAAAATTATGGTGCCCATTATATTCAAACAAAAGGACACATTTTTTTAAATGTTGAAAAAGGTTGAAGCATGAACATTTGTAAGCGCAGCAATGAGAATATTTCATTGCTTTATATTTTGCTTTGTCTCATATTTCAAATATTTTATTGAATCCAAACTTCAAAAATTTTACAACGGTAGATTTTAATCTGTACTGAGTTTGATGATTGCCAAAAAATAGGGCGCACATTTTATGCAGTGATACATTTTTACACAAAATTTTATTCCGCAAAATCAATGTGCATGTCATACTCAAGGGTGGGTGGTACTCAAATAAACACGGTAGCATAAAATGAAAAACATTTTAATTCCTCATGAAATAAAAAGCATTTTTGATTCAGAAATGTATCTATGAACATTATGGGTGTTTTGCTATTTCATCAACCATTCATTCATGATTGCTTTTACTCATCTGCATCATTTTCACCGCTAAAGCTAAAAAGAAAATTGCTCATGAAATTGGCAGATATCTTTTCATTGTAGATTTGCAAAAGGGGAAATAATGAATAGTATTTGCTAATTTGAGAGATTCGGAATCCTTTCTCTCTGATGCGAAATATGAACTCAACAAAATGATTCCTAGAATACTATTGTTCATTCAACACTGGTTTTCCTGGTCCAGGTCAACCTATCAATGCATTCCAGGCTTCCAATGACGGATCAATGAAGATTGACTCATTCCTCCCTTCAACTTGTTGATCTTGCAAAAAAATTAAATTTCCAACATGTCCATTCGGAATGTTTTTCTCTTTCATATCAGCTAGATTTATGTGCTTATGTATTTTTTGTGTGCAGCCAAGCCTTGTCTCCTCAACCAGGAATCTTCAATTCATTCTTTTCTTCTGGCAATATGATTAACTTCTCGTCATTTGAGTAAAGAAACCAATTTAAATTACTGAGATATTGAAACCCTCAATTTATGAAATCAAACGAATTTCATGATGGATGCCTCGCAAATCGAACTGAACACCGGCCATTGATTCATTTTATTTTTGAACAGGTGAATTCTCTGTTTCTCTCCGCAAAAATTGTTTCCTCCTCGTCATAAAGATTTTTTTTCGTCGTCCAGGAAAACCTGTTGTGAACAGTTTCTCTGAAATGATATTCTCCTCATTAACGAATCAATTTCCTGTTCCACGAGTCAAATAGAAAGAGTCCTTTTGCACTGCAAAAAAAGAGGTTGACAAATAATTTTATTGGCCTGAAAAATGTGTCTCATTGTCGAATGAAGGCATGGTGACACCGGAGCAACCCTGAATTTAATTACCCCTCTTTCTGTACCCCCAGGTGAAGCCCATGCCGCGACTGGCGTGACTTTGTGAGCAAAAAAAAAAAGTTGGGGGGGAAAAACTGCAAACGGGTGGGGCATTTTTCAGGCATTCGCAGACCGCTTTTCGACCTGGTTCTCGTGTCCACCCACCGGTGATTTGCTCGCCTCATTGATTTGCTTGCTCGTCTCAGGGTCGACTGACAATGCCGGCATGAGGTCACAGTTGGTGAGTATATAGCCTTGGATTTGGCTTATCGACCTGCCCAAGGCCAACAAAAAAGCAAAACTAATTTTCAATCCCGAGAATTAGGGAAAAGAATTCGAAATCAGGTTATGGCTCCGTGAGAAAATAACGGAGGCCCGAAAATCACGCGGGGTACGAAAGAATCCCACAACCTGAATTGATGCCCCAGAATGAAAGGACTCTTTTGTTAACTAAAGTACTGTATAAGCGATCGTGTGTCTACAAATTCCTAATTTTTAGACAAGTGTAAATTCAGTTTTGAAGTAAATTTTTATTCACCAGGTTTCTGTGTTGAAATCCTCGAAATGATTTCAAGGTGAAATCACGGTAAGGACTTTCAGTTTCTTTGTGAGGTCTCCATCATACCGTACTTTTTTTTCTCTTCAGAGAATTAGGATTTAAATATTTCAGTAACTCAAATTGACTTTTTCTTTATGCAAATGATGAAGAATTAGTCACGCTATTACAGTATAAAGAAAATAATGTATTCAAGCTTTCCAATCAGAAGAGAGGCATCTGGGTTAGAAAAAAATAATTGTATGGTATGTACACAACTGTATCGTACATAAATCTACCTGATTTGCATGAAGAAAATATTCGGAGTTGAAATATTGTAAATTTAATTTTTCCTGGATAATAAAAAATTTTCCAGTGGCTTACGAGAAGGATGCAGCCCAGATCGATTGAGTTCTGTGTTACAGTGCTTGTTTCAGTGTAACAGCATTTGACAATTGCCGAAGCAAAAACAAAAAATATTGCTTATTTGGGAATTAAGTCTGGGAGTCGGCCCTGCGAGATTTTCGGGCCTACGGGGTTTCGGAACCTGGGATTTTCTTCTGCACCCATTATAGTTACCCAGTTGAACCTGGATAGCTCAAACCTCCGTATATGTCAAGTGTTTTTGAAGTCCCCATTTGCTTCCGCTAAAAAACAATGCATTGAAAACCTCTCTGACTCGAAGACATCACCCCTCAAACCTTCAATAACTCGAAGTTTCTGGAGGCCTTTTGGCTAATATTTTATTGATCGAGATTTGCAAGAGAAAAGCAATGGGGATTTAATTTGATGCGTTTTGAAAGGAAGTGAAAGGCTGATTGGGCGAATGAACCCTCGCTTCCAAAAGTTCAGCATCCTGTCAACTCATTTAAGAAGCAATTCGAGGCCTAAAATATCACCAATTACAATTTCCTGCAATTCTCCTCATCTCTTTCCTCTGACAAAAAAATGCTAATTTTCCAAACTCGAAAACTTCCTTAATGAGTGGAATAATTTTGCTGGTCCCTCGAAGTTCGACTGGTGCAGTTGCCGTCGTCATGGGTTTGCATATCAGGGGTTTGCCGAAAGTCGGGCCCGGGTGATGAGGAGGATGATTAGAGCGGATCGGTGAAAGTAGTCAGTCGGTCGGGTCACCCATTAGTCATTGGGACACCCCGGGGGCAACTTTTTAAAGTGAGACGCAGGGGATATTGCGATTGTGGTCCAGCCTCTCTTCCATTCGCCCGGCCTTGTCCTTCCGGGAGGGGAGGAAAAAAATGCGCTCACTTTCTTTTTCGCGATATGAGGGTGGCGCAACCCGGTGGCGTAATTGGGGCGACCATAGAGGCCTGGGGCGCCGATAAACGTCGTACCTTGTGGCGTGTGTCACAATCCCGGGCAGCTCGTTTCATTTCATTTCTTCCGGCTTTGCTTCTCTCTATAAAGCTTTATGGTTATTCCCTCTTTTTATTTTTATTTATTTTTTCCTATATGCTGGTGCGAAGGTGTTTCTCACGTTGGCTGGTCTGGGCCATTCTCTGTTTCGCTCTGTCAGTGTCAAGGCGACAGCTTTATATATATATACAGGGGAGCATTCTTGGAAGTTGCGTGTGTTTCTTTTTCGGGGTTTCGGTGACCATCGTGCATGCAGGGCGTGGTTCCCTTTGGCGCCTCGAGGGGTCTTGTGGCTCCGAGCGCCGCGTGTGGCATTGAGCGCCGCCGGGACGCCGTCGCGGTGTTCTTGAACTGCCAATTGATGCTAATGCGTGATGATGATGCAAATAGAACGTTTTAATGCGGACGTGAGACTGACTGACTACCTTTCGCCCGAGTTTGAAGCTCGAAGGCGCGTCTCGGATCCGCTTGCGAAATACTGCTTTTCATGCGGGGCTGGCCCAAAAATTTCCGCCCCTGTTCGAATCATGAAGGTCCAATTACAGATTTTTTTTTCCAGCTTTAGTGACTTAAACCTAGTGTATATGCGAAAGACGGAAGAATCTAAAAAAATAAAAGCATCTGAAAACGGTCCTCTAAAATATTTTTAAAGAGACTCGAAAGTCAAGATTAATTCTGGCAGACACATTTATTATTCCAGAAAAAAGTTTTTCACGTTGCCAAAATTCATTTTTAAGAAAAAATGTGTTACCCCGAAGAACACAGTACTGTATTTTGTGGCAGTTCTTTAATTTTAATGGCTATACTGTAGTTTACTTTTGGGTGAGAGACTGACGAATTAACATACAGTACAGGGTTATGAGAGATAATTACCTTTCAAAATTTTATACAGTTTTCTTTTGAGTACAGTACCATGCGTATATTTTCATCAAATTCACAAAGAAAAAGGTGGGTATACTTTTCAAAAAAAGGGGAAGAAGTTCAGGCGTGCATTATGCTTGATTCTAATGGGAAAATTTGGGGAGAGTGCAGCAGAAAGACTAATTTTTATGTCAACAGTTTAAAATTGGTCGAATTTTGATCCAATTCATGTCGAAATAAAAATGTGGGTGGTATTATCCTGGAAATATTTTCAATTTTAGAATCACTAAAATGGTGTGAGTGTCTTACTCAGGGATACAAATTTAACAAATATATTTGTTAGAAAAATCCTGGTGATCATCTTTCTTGTAGTCAAGTGGTACTCAAGTGAATATGCTACAGTAATTTTTTTTTGCCTGAAAGAGTTTCCAACGTCTTTCTTTTTAAAATAGGGTAATTGACACTTAAAGCGATTTTTCTCATTAGAAATGATTGTGTTCAAGGATGAATTGAACATTTCTTTTAAATCGTTGCATTATTTTTGATCAACCCTCGAGATATTAGAACTCACTGCATATTAGAACTCACTGCATATTGTGAAGCAAGTGACGGTGCATTTAAAATTCACGAGTGACCTTTTCTTTTCAAGTTGAAGGTAGTAAAATCAATGGGCATTTCTTCTGCGTCCCGGATTTTTGTTTCGGGCGATATTTAAATGTCAAAAATGCTGCACGTTTCGATCCACCCACTGAAAGATTCCGGGTACATGTCAAGGAAGTGACAGAACAGCAAGACCAAATTGTGAAAGTGTGGTTTCTTTAGAAGCATTTTGAAAGTTTTGGATTATACCTCTCTCAAAAGTCCGAGAAAAGATGTACAGTAGCTATCGTTTGGAACTTTAATCTCTGCATTGACTGCGATCGAGTATAAACTGTCCACTTTTCTACGGATTTTTGGGATAGTGGAAAAACGTCATAATTCTGTTGCCGGAATAACATGGTCAAGCCTCTCCTGCTGGAACAAACTCATGACAAAATCTCCCTGTGCTCAACAACTGGAATTTTTAAAGGAATTCATGGAATAAGTTTAGATTATTTATGGAATAAATTTCTGCTGTTCCAAAATCTCAAAGCATTCCGGGGTTTATTTAAGTTTATTTTTTCTTGGACAAGTGTTGTGCACTTGTTCCATAGATAATTCCAGTTGTGAAGCGCAGGAGGAATTTTTTTTGCAAGTTTGTTCCAGCAGGACAGGCTTGACAACGTAATTCTGGTATTGGAATAACTGTATTACGTTTTTCCAGCCACTCAGATTTTTGTTCCCTGCAAGATTTTAAAGCCACAGGATTTTGCACCCGTTGGATGCCCAGTACAGAGCACAGATCAAGACTGATGAAAATAAAAAAAAAAACATTTGGGAAAATATTGGTGTTTTTTTTTCTCTTGGAAGAGACATTTTAACTGTAAAACAAAAGAAATGCCTCACTCCTGGGAAGTATTTTTCCTGCGTTCCTGCCATGGAACGAAAATCCAAGGATTTTGAAAACATGAAGAGGTTAATTTATTTCTTCGGTAAAACTTGAACTTTCGGTTGATCCGTCCAGATTCCTTATCCAGCCCCATCAAACGGTGTATGCACAATACTGTACTTGTTCCCGCTTTGAATCGGAGAAAATCCTTGGTGATGAATACCTCGTCGAGTATGACCGCGGTCTCGATTTTGCGCACTCCGATTCAGCAGCCGAGAGAAAGGCACACGGGACGAGTGTTGCACAATGCCAAAATTCCTTTTGCCCTGGTGTTGCTGCTGCTGCTGCTGCTGGTCGGCAACTCTGCCCAGGACACTGACGTAACGTGGGAGGGAGAATCAATTGGCCGTCTTCTGAAATGCGAGGCTCCGTTTCATAACACACACACACACACACCTGATGAATAAGACCACCTTCTGTCCGAATTCCTTCGTGCATGTCCTTGGGTTTTCGAGGAACTCAACCAGAAAAATGTAGAGGGGAAGACAAGAAAAGAAAACCGATTCTTACTTGCAATGATTTCACACACGGCTCTCGGATGCTGCGGAATGTTCTCGGAATTTTGGCCAAAGGTGTGTGCAATGGTGTATGCGGACCGCAAAAAAAACCGGGTTTCGACGAAATTTCTTCCACCCTTGAAACCCGAGAGGAGAACGACTCTGATTTGAAACCGAGGTCGATTGTGCAAGTTTTTATTTATTTATTTGCTGAGCAACGAAGCCAACATTTCACCTCCTCCTCTTTTGCGGAATTTAGTTCCGGTTCTGAATACCGAAATCAACTGATTATCATGGCCTGCTTTCCTTACTGGGCTCGTGTAGCGTGATCTTTCAGAAGTTTTGCAAGGCACTTTTACCCCGACTTAAAGAAAGTCCGAGTTGATGCTTTAATTACATCCGTTCTCTGAAAAAAAAGGTGGTCTTTCACTCTTGCTTTTGTCAGTTCTACGGGAAAATTCATCTCATGCCATTCCGAATAATGGAGGGGAAAAGTTGCGCATTGTATTATTACATCGCATTTAGAATCCACGAGTAAAAATCGTGGTTGTGCAAACCGCTGTTTGGTCATTTCAAAATTTTCCGAGACAGATTTTAAATTCATTATTTCCATGGGGTCAGTCAACTAAATCAGGCCAGATTTATCATTAGATTAGAAGAGTTTTTTTGAACAAAGCGAATAGTTTCGGAAACTCTCAGTCCGTATTCTTTAGAAGAACGTTAGAACTGCGAAACTGTTTCTTGGGGCGTCTTGAACTGAAAAAAAAAATTATCTCGTGGACTGAGAAGGAAACCCATTGTTCCCAAGGAGATGTGGTGATTTAGGAGTGGCGTAGCAAAAATCTCGCGCCGTTTTTGCGTCATTCTGTCGCACGGAACGTTGCAAAAAAAAAGAAAGAAAAAAAAAAAAGCGCCGCCGGCGTTCAGTACGAACGCCGTGGCCAAGCGCCGCCGGTCTAGTCGTGGCCAAGCGCCGCCGCCTTGGCCACGAAAATGTCGCCCTCGCCGCCTCAGAAGGCCGTCGGATTCGACCACCACTTGCTTCTCAGTCCCACTTGCCCGAGCTCCGTATTTCTCTGTGGCGCTCCTTCCAGCTCTGACGTGTACATTCACCGTTTGAGGGTGTGTGTGTGTGTGTGTGTGTCTTTCCCGCGGCGCCCTTTTTTTTTTTTTTTTGCTTGTTTTGAATCCTCTACTTTTTTTTTTTTTTTTTTGCTTGTGCAGAAACCTCTGCGGGGTTTATGGTGGCAGCCCGAGCGTCCGCGCGGGCCAGTACGAATGTGTCGCCGGCGCCACCAGGTTGCACGGAGCCCAAAAAAAAAAAAACTACCCCTGTGATCAACAAAAAAAATGTTTTTAAGGTGTTGTGGATTTTTTTTAATTTAATTTTTTTATGTGATGAACAAGCCGTAAGTTCATTCTCGGATTCGGTTTCTGAACCAGTGAATACCCAGTGCTCATTCGGGGAGGTTATAGAAAATACAGAAGACGTGGGATTCCGTAGGCCGAGTTTTGTGAAAAGTTTTATAGTGACTCAAAATCTGGCTCTCCTCTCGCCAGGATCCCTTCGTAGGTACAGTACTTGTAAATATTTGCAAATATTTGTGGATTTGTGAATATTTGCTGCGCCGAACAACACTCGCGAGAATATTCTACAAATTTAAAAAAATGGGTCGCGATTCATCGTTGGAAGGAATTAAAAAAAAAAACTAAATCCTGTTAGGCTTATTTCTTTCGAACTGAGAATTATTCTGGAAAGTTGATGCTGGGTCAAAAGCTGGCTTTCCAGCTCACCAAAGTTAATTTTTCCCAATTGCTGTTGTGCTAATAAAGAAGCCTGCAAATAAAAAAAAAAAAAGGCCACGCTTAATAGTCGGCATTTTCTTCCCCCAAGTGACTGGTTTTCCAATTTCAATTCGAGGTCGAAAGTAGGGCTTTCAGTTCATCATCATTCATTTTTGTTTCATTGACAGACACTAACGTGGAAAATTCAGCAAGGCGCATTAAATTCATGTTGCAGTTGGATCATTGTTTCAGTAGCTTTTTTTAATCTTGATTTTTAATAATAAAAAAACAGGTTGTAGCATCCATTTGTACAGTGAGGACGTTTACGAGATATACCCAGATTGTTTCGCAGTGGTGACGAGAACTGCGCAAATTTCGCGATGGGTGAAGAACGTGAATTTTCAGTTGAAGATCGATTTTTCAGGCACTGATCAGTAAATTCTCAAAACAGCGCGGAGTTCGTGTCATTCCTTCAAGTTATTCATCCATATGCGTTTTATCGAAGGAGTCATGAATAAATTATCCTAGATTTACTGCTGCGGAATTTTGCGAAGTGGAAATGCAAGGTAAACTCTCTCTCTGCATATTATTATGCCGAGCTCAAGAGTAAACTCGAGATAATTTACTCATGGAAACGCTGATGAGGAATAATGAGCACAGTGAGGCAGAGTCGAACAGAAAAATCGTGAAATGAGAATTTTTACTCAGAATTATTATACAATACTGAATAGAGAAAGTTCATCTGTGATAACTAGACACTATATAAGTGTACTGTATCTGGTTTGGAGATAAATTGCGTTTTCGATGCATCCATCGCATAATTTTCCCCCGCAGCAATGGGTTCATTAATCTCTCCGCGATTCATTTTACCGAAGCATCGATGAAATTTGGGTGCAACTTCTGAAAAGGGAGTTTCTTCCCACGGAATTCATTTATTATTATTTTTTTGCTGTACCTTTGTTTGATACCCGCGAAGGTCTTTGGTACATCACGCAGGTTTAACTGAATCCAACAAAGCGTAATGATATGCAAGTGACACTCGAATGATCGAAAGTGAAGTTGGAATCGGTGCCCTGGAGTGACTCGAAAGTGAAGCATTTTTTTGTATTGTTCTGTCGTGTTCTTGTCGAAGATCTGGTGAGGGTTTCTGAACCGTTTTACAGGGCTCGTTTCAAACCCAAAGCGTTGCAATATATTGTTAATTCAACTTGAGTGACTTTGAAAGAAAAGAAAAAATCACTCGTGATGAAATTCAGGCTGTTGCGCACTTGAAACTTCTAACCTCGAAAACTTGAGGACGCCGAAACCAAATACAATAGCCGCCGCGTTTGCTAAACATTTCCCCACACAACTTTCGAATTGTTTTTCGGCATTGTTACTGGATTTCAAAATTGTTATTGTTTTGCTAAATTATCCAATTTTACTCCTGCTGTATTGTTGTCGAGGTCAATGCAGTACCGTGGACGTGGAAATTTACGTTTTCTTCTGATCAGAAAAAAGTGAGAATTTTTGTTTTGTTAGTTGTAAAATTAAACTTGGTCACATGAGCTGCTCTCCAATTTAATTTCAAATCTGCTACATCAGATTTTTTTCTCGAAGAAGCCTTTTTCTTGAAGTCAAAGAAAATCATTACATGCAGTTGAACACCTCAAAGTCATGTCTCCGTAAGAATTTAAAAATTTCCCTGATTGGAATTTTGTAATGTCTGAAAAATTCCTCTGCATAAAATGCAATTTGAGTCTTTCTGCAGAAGGACATCTAGGAATAAAAAGCAGATATAATAATTTTGTCAAAAAGTAATTTTCATTGATTAATCTAAAAAAAATAAGGCCAAATGCTCTATTTTTAAAAGTCTGCGGGAAAATTTTTTGGAGGCCATTCAAATTTGAATTTGAATAGGTTCAACTGTTCAAGTAATGTTTGGTTTAAAAAAATGCATATGAAAAATAATGCATGAAGGAGACCACGAAAGGTTTCAAGTGAAAATTATCTTTAAAAAATTAATAAAGGGGCGATGATCAGTTTCAAGTTCTCAGGCGGTCACTTGGACATGACATCCGCTCCAGTGGCTGCGACTTGGGCGCCGAATTGATCCTACTGGGGAGCGGCCAGTTTGGGCGGCGGCGAGTTTGATAGCGACGAGTTGAACCGACACGATTTTCCTCTCTTCATTCCCTTGTTATTTCTCACGAAATGGGTCTGGAAATTTCTAAAACATTCATATTCTTTGTCAAAATTATAACCGACCTGAGCTGACCGAATCAGTATTAAAATTCAAGCGAAAACTACGCAAAATCGCAAGCGAAAAAGTAGACTGGACACTTGAGGTGGGGCATATTAAATTTTTGAGCTGTACTTGGGTATCACATACACTTGAAACTTCTAACCTCGAAAACTTGAGGACGCCGAAACCAAATACAATAGCCGCCGCGTTTGCTAAACATTTCCCCACACAACTTTCGAATTGTTTTTCGGCATTGTTACTGGATTTCAAAATCGTTATTGTTTTGCTAAATTATCCAATTTTACTCCTGCTGTATTGTTGTCGAGGTCAATGCAGTACCGTGGACGTGGAAATTTACGTTTTCTGCTGATAAGAAAATAAGTGAGAATTGTTGTTTTGTTAGTTGTAAAATTAAACTTGGTCACATGAGCTGCTCTCCAAGTTATTTTCAAGTCTGCTACATCAGATTTTTTTTCTGAAGAAACCTTTTTCTTGAAGTCAAAGAAAATTATTACATGCAGTTGAACACCTCGAAGTCATGTCTCCGTAAGAATTTAAAAATTTCCCTGATTGGAATTTTGTAATGTCTGAAAAATTCCTCTGCATAAAATGCAATTTGAGTCTTTCTGCAGAAGGACATCTAGGAATAAAAAGCAGATATAATAATTTTGTCAAAAAGTAATTTTCATTGATTAATCTAAAAAAATAAGGCCAAATGCTCTATTTTTAAAAGTCTGCGGGAACATTTTTTGGAGGCCATTCAAATTTGAATTTGAATAGGTTCAACTGTTCAAGTAATGTTTGGTTTAAAAAAAAATGCATATGAAAAATAATGCATGAAGGAGACCACGAAAGGTTTCAAGTGAAAATTATCTTTTAAAAAATTAATAAAGGGGCGGTGATCAGTTTCGAATTCTCAGGCGGTCACTTGGACATGACATCCACTCCAGTGGCGGCGACTTGGGCGCCGAATTGATCCTACTGTAGAGCGGCCAGTTTGGGCGGCGGCGAGTTTGATGGCGACGAGTTGAACCGACACGATTTTCCTCTCTTCATTCCCTGGTTATTTCTCACGAAATGGGTCTGGAAATTTCTAAAACATTCATATTCTATGTCAAAATTATAGGGCTGGACTCGACTGGCTTAGTCATAATTTTAAGTTCGCTTTTGATGCGTTTTAGCGTTCGCTTTTTCATCTGACCTGTGAACTCCACCCCGTATAATTTAAAAACTCGACATGAACCCATAGTGTAGAAGGGGTTCATGTCATGCAAGATTTTCACGTCTAAACCCTGCCGAAAAATGACCGACTTGAACATCGCTAAACCCAAATCACAATAAGCCCACAGGAAAGGAGCTACATTTTAGCAACATACAGTGTATGCAATAAAAAGTAAAAACCATGGTTTCCAGAAACATTCTGTATCCTAGTTCTTCCTGCTTTTTTTTTGTGTACGGAAAATTAACCATTTTTCCAAGATTGATTGACTACGAAACAAAATATTAAATGTGGTGCCTCGTTTAATGGGCTCGGGCATTTTCAGTGAAAAATTAAATTGAACCGTCTATTATGCCCGAATAATGTGATGAAATGTAAAATTTCTAATTGGTTCCTTACGTAGAAATAGTTTATCAAGGTTTGAACACGAAGGTGAACAAAATGGTCAATCTATCCAAAATATCTTGAAAAAACCCTTCACAAATGTTTGAATAAATCAATAATTAAATTCGGTTGGCACATTAAAAAAACAGTTAAAAGAACCCAGGAATATGGAAAACAATGCTCAGCAGTATTAAATATGCGTAGCTGGTCAAAACTCAATCTTCCCTTATGTCGAATTGGTACTGTACCTGAATTCCCACAAGAACGAAGATCTCCATAATTCATGGAATTTCCGCCTAAAACCTTAATAACTCAAATTTCTGGAGGCCTCTGGCATATTAATCTGGGGATCAAAAAAGGGAAAAAACAATACGAATTGACGCCTTTAAAAAGGAAATGCGTGACTAACTTGGGTGAATTTACCAGTGACTCCAAGTTCAGCGCATCCTGTCAACTCGAATACCCGGAAGTTCAAGGCCCAGAAGGTCACCAATTTACCTTTCTGCACTTCTTCAGTCTTGTTCCCATTAAAAATCCCGGTTTCCCTAAATCAAAAACAGAAAAATGCAAATTTTAAATCTTTTCTAGAACTGTTGGAAACGTGTCCATATCTCGAGACACTGTCCAGTGTTTAGAGCCGATTTCCGTATACTGTAGTTCTAAGTGTCCCTAAGCTGAATTGTCCGCATGTTGAGGTCTTGCTGTGTCCGGAAAACTCATTGATCTTGTCGTACGTTATCCGTGGTATACCGCCGTAATTCTTTTGCCAACTATTTGCAGGATAATAATTTTTTTCATAGAGTCCCTTATCCGAAAAACAAACACACGCAGATGGCGGCAGCCCGAAGGCATTGTGCAGAAAATGCGCTGATTGCGGCGTCCATTACCCCAAGTAAATTGCTGAACTCCATCGAGCGAGTTAACAGTACTGTACTGAAGTTCTATCCACTCAAAACGGAAAAACCCAGCTGCTTTTTCCGCAGAAAATTTGACATTTAAAATGACGATCATTCTTCATCGAGTCCATTATCCGAAACACGTGCACGCACACATTCAAAGATCAGTTGCAGCCCAAACGCAGGGTGTGATGGAAAAAGCATCGATCGCCGCGTCCGTTATCCGGGGTATACCGCTGTAGTCCATCGAGTGAGATATCAACTGTCGCACAGTACTTCTATTCCCTCAAAAAAAAAATACCCAGCTGTTTTTTCAGCAGAAAATTTGACATTTCACATGCCGATCATTTTGCCATTATCCGAAACAGGCAAACGCACAGATAAGTGGCAGCCCATACGGATAATGCGTTAAATGCACTGGTTGCGGCGTCCATTATCCGGGGTGAACCGCTGTACTCTTTCGAACAAGCTATCAACTGCAATTCTATACTGCACACTAAAGAGAAAACCAGCTGCTTTTTCCGCATAAAATTGATATTTCGCAAGTCAATAACAAAGATAAGTGACAGCCCGAACGCAGTGCGCGGAAAAAGCATTGACTGCGGCGTCCGTTATCCGAGTACAGGGTAAACCGCTGTACTCCATCGAGCGCGGTATCAACTGTACATCTATTCTCTCAGAAAAAAAAACACAGCTGCTGTCTCCGCAGAAAATTTGATTTTTCATGGAGTCCATTATCCGAAACACGCAAACGCACAGATAATTGGCAGCCCACAGGGATTATCCGAAAAATGCACGGCTGGTTGCGGCGTCCATTATCCGGGGTAAACCGCTGTATTCCATCGAGCGAGGTATCAACTGTACATCTATTCACTCAAGCAAAAAAAACACAGCTGCTGTCTCTGCAGAAAATTTGACATTCCAGACATGTCAATAATTTTTCATGGAGTCCATTATCCAAAACACGCAAACACAAAGATAATTGGCAGCCCATACGGATTATTCGAAAAATGCACTGCTGGTTGCGGCGTCCGTTATCCGGGGTAAACCACTGTACTCCATCGGGTGAGGTTTCAACTGTACATCTATCCACTCAAGAAAAAAAACACAGCTGCTGTCTCCGCAAAAATTTGACATTTCACACATGTCAATAATTTTTCATGGAGTCCATTATCCGAAATACGCGCGCGCACACACACACACAGATACGAGTATAGGCGGCAGCCCGAAGGCAGTGTGCGGAAAAAGCATTGATTGCGGCGTCCGTTATCCGGGGTGAACCGCCGTTGTACTCCATTTACCGGCCTTGTCCGGCGAGCGAGATACACTTTCCTTCCGGTGTGGCGCAAACCCGGCGGCGCCCGTAATTGGGGCGACCAGCGGAGTCGGACTGCGGGCGTCAATAAACGTGCCTCGTGGCGCGGGTGTCGCAATCCCCAGGAGCCCAACGGCCCCCGCTTTTGCTCTGCTCTTTTCGGTTACATGTATTTCGTTTCGGTGCTCCTCGGACTTCCGTTTCTATATCCTGTGCTATTACCAATGCTTTATTTTTTTTCCTCCCCCATTTATTTTAATATCACTTTCTGGAATCTTTATATTCCCGCTTTCCGTCTTTCTTGGGCGTCTCGAAGCAGGAAATGAAGAACGCGCTTTTTTTGCTGGGTACCTTCTCAGCTTCCGGGGCTCTTGTGCAGCATCCAGCTTATATCCTCCAATTTCTCGCGGATGAGCAGGGTTCTTCCTGAGTCACTTTCCGTAAATATGGCGAGATTATTGGGTGGGGTTTTTTGTGTTCCTGGTACCGGATAAAGGTACTTTTTGGTCGAGGTACTTGATGTGGGGGAGTCCATTAATCGAGTAATGACGTAGAGCTATTTAAATCGGTCGATCGGCACGTGAAATGGCTAATGCGTTCTAGATTTTTCAGAATTCCCTTCAACATTTTTGTCTTCAATTAGTTGGCACTGTAGTAAATTATTACAAGTTACTCAGTGAATTGTGCTGTTGTTTTTAGCTCCTTTTTTTCTGGCTGAATTCATTCGCGCGTTATTCCTGATTTTCTCCGCGAAGAACAATTTGCAAGAATTCTGGGAGGAATGGCGTGAATTTTTTGTCAGGACTTTATTGTCGTGTCATAAATATGAACCGCAAATCAAGATTGATTTTTTTTTCGTGCTCCGCATTTCAGCGTGGGAGCCCTTCTTCATTTTTTCCTGAATATAATGCCAATTGTTGAGAATAACTAGCATCCGGTAATAAATCGGGGAATAAATTTGTGCTCGCCCTCAAAACGGGGCTTTCTCCTTTTGGCAAAAAATATTCCTCGGAAGCATTGCGCAAAATTTGCATGAAATGATAGCCTGCAAAAAATTTCGGAATCCCCGGCTGCGCAAAACTTCCTGGTTGTTCCTTCCCGCGTGCATGAATTAGCGGACAATGACGCGGGAAATAAGGAGGCGTTTGAATAATTTCCCGTGATTTCTTGAACAGGTGACGACGACCGCGTGCGCGAGTGGCTTATGACGAGAAGCATTCGAACGAACGGGGTGGGGCATTTCCCTGGCATTCGCAACCAGCGACATCTAGCAAGCGTCCTGTCAACTTGACCGGCTTGCTGCATTCGTCTCTGCTCTTTTTTTTCGAGGTTTTGTGACACGACGTCATGAAGTCAAATTTGGTGAGTAAGCATGGCATTCGAAAAATAAAAATTCAAGGTATTTCGGAGTACAGTAAAGTGAGAAATTTGGGCAATTTTTAGATGAAATGGTAGCATGGATTTTGTTTCGCTCAGCTAATGGAGTAGATCAGTAGAGCATCATTGAAATGATTCTCGATACCGGTACCGGTGGACTCTCTTTAAAAATAAATTTCAGGGACCAGAAAAAAATCGGTGTAGGGACCCTGTATAAAATGGGGAGAGAACCCTATGGGACCACCAAAAGATTCGTTGTACAGAGAAAATCATTGTAGACAAGATATGTCAAGATTTTTTGGAGAGGAGGAGGAGTCCACGTGTGCAACGAATTTTTTTTATCATATCGAAATGTAATTTGAATCACTTTGTTGAGAATTTTATGGTTGACCAAAGCTTTTTTCCACGTCCCAGTAGCTTTGTTGTACAGAGGTTTCTTTTTATCCCATTCATCTGTCAATGCTCCATGTATACAATAACATCATCAATGCAATTAAACCTGTACTGTAAAACGCCAACACCTCACTAGCATTCTTTCAAAATGTGATGCAACCTGTGATGCAATAAGTACCAATAATTTATCTCTGATTATTATTATTTAAATCTGACCCTATCCGTATGGGAGTCAACGAATTTCCCCCAGTCATTATACTGTATTTAGTACTGTACTGTACATTATACTGTTTTGCATTTTCTCAGGTAAAATGCCTACCTGAATTTCCAGACTGAAATTTTAATACAACCCCGCCCCTGGCGAAAAAGGTCACTTCATTTTTAATGACTGAAAAATTGCAATACAGTATTTTGAAAATTGAACGAATGCGAATTTGAATTTTGCCTTGGCTTGAACCTGAATTCAATTGATTTTAATTTTTTTTTTTCATTTTTACTTCTCAGTGAGCCAAAAATTTTAGGCAGATCCACATCATAATGTATTATTTTGGACTTCTTTCAAAAAGTATTCCCACATAAGAGATAAGACTTGCGTATACCCGAGTTTTTGTTGGCTAAAAGCCAAATTCATCGAAATATTTTAATAATTTTCAACTGAACGATCTTTTAATAATAATAATAATAATAATAAGTATTTTAGTTCATTGTGCACACCTACGGAGACTCACTCATGGCTCCTAACACTGGTTTCATTATAATTTTTTCGATTAAAGAATATTTACCCACTTACGGATTCAGACCCATTTTTTATCTATTTTTCAGAGAAACGGAGTCCATGTTACTTTAGTGAATATGGTAGTGTGGTCATTTCAAGTTTCTTATCACATAGATCTGAATTACGCCTCATAACAGTGAGAACCGTAATTTTCGCCATTTTTATCACCAGCCTTTTAGATTATTCAAAAGACGGAAATGTCTGAGTAATTTATGTTTCTATGACGCATTTCCATATGCTGCATCAACTTTTCCGATCAAACGCACACAAACAGTTTTTTAAAAATAGGGCTGAAAAAAATAAACAAAAGGAGAGATTGGGAGTGTGAAGAAAGCATGAAACAAACTTTCGTGTGCAAGCACCCAGACAGGAAGCGGTGTTGCAAAAAGCGAAAAGAGACATTTATATTTATATGTTCAGTAAATCTATAGTATATACGCATGAAAAGGGGGCGGCATTTTGTAACTGCTGGCCGCCGCGGATCCCCGGGGCGGCGATGAGGACACACCTGCTCCCGTTTCGTAACCCCCCCTCCTTCTTGATGCGTGTTCGTGTGCGTTTTCCATTTGTGCAGGGACTGCTGCTGGCGGTCGTGGCGGTGGCCGCCGTGTTGCCGCTGCTCCTGGCGTCCGCCGAGAGTCGGCCCGAGGCCCAGACATTCCTGCTCAACGACAAGGACCTGCAGGACTTGCGGGCCGGACGCCGCCAGCTTTTCCCGGGCTCGTCGACCCGCAACAACGACGACGAGGACGAAGGCGCCGCCGACACCGACGACGGCAACAACGAAGTCCTCGATCGCAGGCCAGTTGAACCGGAAATCACGACGTTCCGGCCCACACTGCCCCCCAACATCCGGCTTCCCTCTGCGGCGGCGGCGGCTTCGTCAGCCGCAGTCGCCACGACAGCGGCGCCGGCGACGGTCCGCACGAGACCCGGCACTCTCATCCGGCGCCCCCAACAACCCGGTCTTCGTCGTTTCCGAGCCAGGACGACAACGACGACTGCGAAACCCAGCAGTGGCGCCGACAAAGCCGACGATGTGTCGACCAACGACGTGGAAGCGCCACCGCGACAGCGAGGTCCGTTCATTCGGCGCCGATTGGTCGCCCGACGCCCCGCGATCGGCGAGCCCAACCCCGGCAGCACCACGGCGTCTTCGGACGCAAATGCCGCCGCCACCACGCCGGCGTCCGCGTCGGCTGTGAGCAGCAGCCCTCAACCGCAACCCATTCGTCGACGCCCGGGATTCGTGCCCACGAGACCCAGGCAACTGGGTGCGGCCAACAACAACACCAACACTGCGGGACGGAACTTTATCCGGTCTCGGGTCCGATCCACGACAACCACTAGCACCACCACCACCGCCGCCACAACGACCACGACGACCGCCAGTCCGCCGGTGAGGTCAACCTTCGCCGCCCCGACGTTCCTGGCGACGACCACGACATCTCGACCACCGCCTCCGTCGCCGATACCAACGACGACGCTGACGACGCCACGCACCCGGCCGACGACGACCGTCTTCGTCGAGGAAGAAGAGGACCGAGATCCGCCGTTTTCCGTGACGACGCCGGCTTTCACGACGCGTTTGGAACAAGAGCCGCTATTTCCGCCGTTCCGGGCGCCGTCGAGAGACGTCGACAATGCTCGTGGGATCCCGCTCGTCCCTGGCGGTGGTGGAGTGACCTTTGGGCGTCCATTCGGACCGCCACCGGGCCCCACTCCGTCCACGACGACACTGGGCACGACGACGTTCCAGCCGACGCGTGCAAGTAGCAGCAGCAGCAGTAGTGCTGAGACTGGGGACAGGGAATCGGGTCGCATCCGACCTTTCCGACCCCCAGTGCCGCCGCAGTTCATCAATAACGCCGCCCCGGCGCCGCAGCAGAATTTCGAGGAAGAACAAAGACGATTCCCGACGCCGACGCCACCGCCTGCTTTCCGACAGCCGCCGCAAAGACCGCAAGAGGAGCAGCAGCGATTTCAGCCGCAGCCGCCGCCACGTCGCCCACAACAAACACTGCGTGAACAGGTGATCGATTTTTTTTCAAAAAATATGTAATTTTTTTCGTAATGCATTGTAAAAGAAAAAAACATATTTCACAGGCGTGAAAAGGTTATTTGTGACCAAAATACTGTGTTTGGTAAATTTCAAAATGCATTTCAATCCTAATCAATATGCATCCGGCAAAATTCTCAGCCCATAAATCTAGAATACTGTATTTGCTCTAATAGACGCCTTCTATCTAATACAGTAGATGCCGGTCTCTTATAAACGCCTGGTCACAGAGGGGATACAAGTGAATAGTACCCAGCTTCCAATAGTAGCCGGGTCCAAGAAGAGACCTGGCTACTATTTGGTCTTCAGGAAAAATTCCTGGAATTTTCTTGACCTGTAATAATCCTTCCCACATTTTGACCCTTCCTTCACACCTTGGTATTAAGTATAAAACAAAGGATTCCTTTCCCTTCAGCATTTTATGCAGCATTCCTGTCTCAGTTTCTAATGAACAATGGCAAATCCAAGTTTCCCCTCAAAATTCATTCTCCTTTTTTCCCCTTTTTCTTCTCCTGACATTACCCAGCAACAACTGTTGGAAATAATTGCCAGGGCGTTTATTGGAGCATTACGGTATGTTATCTTAACTGGTTGAAAGAATATTACAGTTGCAAAGGAAATGGGACATGTACATTAATGGGGGATAGCGCAAAAGTTGTCCAACCAAAACAAGGAGAGAATAAATACGTGGGAAAGTCTTGTTCCCTTATTTCCTATTTTGGAAGGAAGACATAACTGTAAAAGAAACTCAGAATAAAGTGTTGAGTCTGTCGTAGGATAACAAATACCACATTAAAAAAAATAAAATTCAAGACCAATAGGGATTCAATTCAAATAATGTATTTGAAAAACTTTGATGTACAAATAAGTCAGAGAGAAAAAATCAGCAAAAAATCCGTTAATGCCAATATATGATATAAGCGTTATGCATGACACCTATGCAGACTGCGCGAATGAAAGCTAAAGTTTTTGATCTTCAATTGCATTGAAATTGCAAGCAATACCATGATCATACCATGTTCCTGCAAAATATATACAATATACTGTATATTGCACAGAGTATAAATTTTCAGATTCTGCATTTTATTGTCGTTCGCAGACTGCATCTTATTCACGTTTCAGCATTCACTGTCCCATCATTTGCTTCAAACTTATATTCGTTCGTGCGAAAGTTATGATTTTTCGTGAAGTAATCACGTTGGAGTTGAACAAGATACAAATCCACAAATTCTTCAAATTGGTTCTGCAGTTAAAAATTCCGTCATTCAAAAATTCCATACATTTCACGTGAAAGAGACAGGCTTCAGGCCACTAAGAAATCCAAGCTTACGAATCCTCAGAAGAAAGAAGAAAATGAAAAGATCATTGAAACCAACGAAAATATTCACAGGTGAACAACGAGGTGCGCCAAAGCAACGCCGTCGTGGAAGAGGTGTTGCGCCGGAAGCCGATCCGCGAGCAGCTGCTCGAAGAAGAAGAAGAGCGAACCCGCCAACAGAAAGCGCAAGAAGACCGCAGACAAGAAGACAAAGCAGAAGAAGACAGGGCGAAGGCCTCAGCGGAAGCAGCCGAACAAGACGAAGAGAAGGGCCCTCAAACGGCAGTGACTGTGCGGAGGTACAACCGGCAAAACGAAGACGGGTCCTTCACTTTCGGGTACGAGAGCTCCGACGGGTCCTTCCGCGAAGAAACCCGCGGGACGGACTGCGTCGTTCGCGGCAAATACGGCTACGTCGACCCCGACGGCGTCCGTCGCGAGTACACCTACGTCTCCGGCAACCCCTGCGACAAGAAAGAGAGCGAAGAAGACGAAGAGATCCCCGAAGACGGGGAAGAACGACCCCAGCGGAGACCCGGAGGACGACCCCTGGACTCCGGAGACGACGACGAGGAAGAAGAAGAGGATCCTTTGGCTCGTCCGATTCGCCCGCCGCCGCCGCCCATCAACCGCCCGAGGTTACCGTCTTTTGAGCAAGCGCGGCGTCCCCCGACCGCCAGACCCGCGCCGCCCAGCAGCACCGCCGCTCCGCGACCAGAGCCAACCACCAGATTGCCGCCGCCACCGCCGCCTCAAAGACCGTCTTCGCCTCCGCCGCCGCAGAGAACGTTTCCACCGCAACAGCGTCCTTCTCCAGTGACGACGACGATTGGAAGTCCACGCAGACCCACGCCACCGCCACCGCCGCCACCTCAACAGCGGCCGACGGACGCATTCGGACGCCCAATTCAGTTTGAGCCGCCGCGTGAGCAAGTGAGTGGACCGCCGCGGCCTTTGATCCGGCCCCAAGGAGAAGAGGAGCCGGAGCCTGAGAGGGAACGACCAGAACTGCCGCCTCAGCAACCGCCGCCTCCGCCGCCACCACAGAGAACTACGTTCAGTCCTATTCCGTCGAGGCCGACTCCACAACCGCCGCCATTCAGTTTCGATAACGAGCTCCAAGGCTTCGGTGTGGCGCCGTCAAGGCGACCTCCGCCACCACCACCGCCGCCACCACAACAACAGCAGCAACAGCAATCGCGTCCCGGTCCGCCACCACCGCAGCCGCCGCCGTCGAGCGGAGAACAAGGCAACCTGGTCAACTCGGAGCTCATTTTTGACCCAGTCACAGGTCAGTTCAATACCATCATCGTGCAACAAGTGCCGAGGCAAGGACCGCCACCGAGCAGCAGACCACCGCCACCACCTCCGCCGCCGCCGAGCAGCAGACCACCGCCACAACAGCAACAGCAGCAGAGGCCGGGTTCTGAGCCAGAGGAGGAGCGCCGCAGACCAGGACCGCCGCCGCCGCCGCAAATCGTGCAGCAGACTTTCGGAGGACCGCCGCCGGGATTCTTCCAGCCGAATTTCGGTGAGTTCTGACGAATCCCTGACGAGGAGTTTTAGATCGGCATTCATTAGTCAATTCAAGTCAAGTTGGAGAGTGCTGTATCTAATTTTTCTACGCTTGAGGCGGACTCGGAATAACGCTTTAATTTCTGGTGAGAATATACGGGGTGGGAAATTTGGAAATTCTTTGTTTCCTGACTTTCTTGATTTAAAAATCTGTCAAAAATGCAATTCTTGATCAAACTTTAGCATTGAAACAGAGTCAGATGTGCACCAAAGTTTCCCATATTTTTTATCATCATAAATATTAATAATTGGCATATATGAGTAAAAACGCAAAAATGTTTTTGAAATTTGAGGGAAAATTGGGAAAAATTACTCAACATTTTCATTTTTAACTATGAAGCCTCCAACATTGAAATTTCCTTCAATGTATATATATTTAAAAATCTTGCTCATGATGCCAAGGGTGGCAGGATATTTATTTTAAAGTGGAAGAATTTTAAAATTAAGAAAGAAGTACAGTATCCTCCCAAAAAGTTGACAAATATTTTCCTGTGAAATCACTTGCCCAGGTGTGGCTGGGCACCACCCCCTAGTTAGGTAAAATGGTATCCCCACATCAGAAGCAAGCCCCAGTTTTAATTTATGAGACATGTTTACAATTTAGAAATTTCAGTGGCTAACATTATTAATTACTGTACAGTGCAGTAGAACCTCCTGAAGGTTCTGTAGTGGTTATTTATTTCTTCGTGTCTTAACGAGGACGTCTGGGTTGTATATTTGGAAAAATTGGATCGCATTAATCCGAACAGCGAATTAATTACTGTACAGTGCAGTAGAACCTCCTGAAGGTTCTGTAGTGGTTATTTATTTCTTCGTGTCTTAACGAGGACGTCTGGGTTGTATATTTGGAAAAATTGGATCGCATTAATCCGAACAGCGAAATATAGAAATATACACTTCTACTCCACTTCACTACTCAATTTATGCTCAAATGGAAGGTTAATTCAATTAATTTAAATTTCCTTCTCTCTTACGATTTGTCTGTAATTTGAGAGAAGGTTTTTTGCGCTGAAAAATGTCAGAAAATGTATGGGAAAAGATATTACAGTGGAATCTCGTTACAAAGAATCTAGTTATAACAAATAATCGCTTAATTGCGTCAGCAAAAAACAGGGACGGGATATCGGTGTTAACAATTTACTCAATGAAGTATATTGCCTAAAAAGCAGCGTTGCTTCGGTAAAATGACTAAGGCTACCGAAGCAACATTGCTATAAAATCTGTACTTGCTTATGATTCGCACCCCGGTTTATGGTTCAGATTTGAGAGGTTTAAGCAACATCACGTTAATATGGGTGTAAAACGAAAGCTTATTCAATTTTATTTCGAATGTCTGTTAAACTTTAAGGTTTTGAATCGCATTGTCGTGACCCGAGCAGGCATTCGAAAAAGAAAAGAAATGCAATTCATGTGTGCTTCCATCACAAGGTTTGAACAGGGTTGTCCGAGTTTAAAATTAAATCATTAAATCATTTTCAAACAGGTGAATAAGCGCGATTTTTTTTATATTTCTGAATTTCGAGATAATTTCCTCAAATTTTACTTCAACGATGGTGAACATGACCTGATATCTAACTTCTTGGGGGGAAACAAAAATTATTGCGTTAATCGATTTTTTCGTATAATCATAGCAGTTGATATTTGCTTTCGATTTTTTGAATCACGGGTTGCATCATCCGAAATTAACTAAGGCGCGAAATTTTATTTCCGCGAAAATTTACATTCGCGCGAGAATTTCACGCGGAATTCAGCATCCGCTAGAGGGATCTCAGGAATTCGAAAAATCGCATCAGATTTCCTTTCAACACCGATGGTTCACTCTTAGGTAACCGACCGCCTCAGCTGCCGCCACAGCAGCAACAACAGCAACAACAACGACCAGGAGACAACAGGCGACCGCCGCCGGGATTCGAACCCGACCAGCAGCGACCCGATGAAGACGACGACAGGGAAGAAGAACCAGATTTCCCCGGGTTCCCTCGTCCGCCACCCTCGCCATTCAACTCCAACTTGTTCGCCAACTTCGGGCCGCCGTCACGCCCACCACCGCAACAGCGGCCGCCGCCACAACAACAGCAACAACAGTCTCGGCCGCCGCCACAACAACAGTCTCGGCCGCCGCCACCAACGCAGTTCACGGACGCTTTCGGGCGCCCAACGCCGACGCGCGTGAACCAAGTGAGCCAGCAGCCCAACTTCGTGCCTTTCGGACAGCCGACCATCACGAGCTTCCCGGGGGCGACCATCAGTCAGAGCTTCGGGCCGCCGCGACAGCCCGTGGCCGCCCCGGGCCGCCTTTTCTCGGGCTTCCAGCCGATCGCCGGCAGCCCGGAGCGTCCGTCGGGTCCCCAGTCAGGCTTCTTCCAGCCGCCACCGCCGTCCCAGCGAGACCAGACGGGCTTCCGGCCGCTTTTCCCGCCGCCGCCGCCGAACCAACAGGGGCCCACTCAGGTCACGCGGTTCGGCAACCCCAACATCAACTTCTTCCCGCAATTCCAGCGCAGGAATTTCTGATTCCCCCCCCCTCGCCTGCCTTGTTTCCCGGGAAGTTAGACGGATCTGATGTTCATTTCTTCATAATTTTAATCAGTACTCGGATATAGACTGGTTCACAGGGTTACCGTGGGGGGTTTTCCCCTCCAAAAAGATGCGCCAGGGCTTGTTTTCATGTACAGTACAGTATTCACTTTCTGATGAGGGGTGCACTCAAAACTGCGACGAAGCGGTCGGTTTTTCGAATTTAAAATTTAAAAAATAAAAAATGGCTGAGAAGCCTATACTTCAGGATAAAAATTGAACATTTTCCCGCGTCCAGCTCCTGCAAAAATAATTTCGGTGAACTCTCCACGCACACTTGAAATCTCAGGGGGACCTCAACTTTCGTTATAACGAGAGTTTAGTTATGCTGAGGATCTAAACAAATTAGTTGTATGCGGCGAATACCGCTGTAGAGGAATTTGAGTCAACCTCTAGCTCCATATACTCTGATAATATGCGAAATCAGAAGTTAGTTCATTTTAGAAGGCCCACAAATTTTTTTTTTTCGTTTACAAGTGACAAAATGTGTAATTTTTGTAGCACTTATTCTGCTCGTCTAAAAATTTGCCGTGCAGTTGGGAATTCTTTCATGGCGCGGGTTTTTGCACTCAGTATTTCAGTTTCTCCTAAATCAAAAAGCTTGAAAAAAATTAAAAAAGAATTGCAAAATAAATTTAGCAAATTCCCGAGGATGGATTTTTCATTCGCAATTTTCTCTACGCAATCCTCACTGAGCAGTAACTTTTTGGAAGCCCTTTATTTCGTAAGGTGCCTCAAATCAGTGCTTTGGTTTTTTTTTTTTTGGGAAGAGACTTAAGCTTATTTTCTGAATTTTTCCCGCTGATTGCTTGATGTCATTAAAAATGGCTAATCGTGCGGTAACTTTTCGACATCAAACACTGAAAAAGGTGAGTTGTATTTTTCTTTATCGTGGTTGAGTTAATTGAAAAAACCTGATGACATATTTTTAGACGTTCCACTTTTTATTGTCATGGCAATTTTTTTTTGTTGCACGGTAATTTTTTTGACGCTCTGAATTTCGCAAGGTGCCTGAACATTTTTGCGAGGGCGTTTTTTGTCTCATCAGTTCGTCGAAGATTCCGGGAAACATGGCACAGTAATATTCTTTCACTGCCTTTATCTTTTTCTCGACGTCTTGTTGATTCTCTGGCGAATTGTTTTTATTTTTTTCTTGCTGTAATTGTTGTTGACGGGGTGGGGAGGAGACAAATGGGTTTTGATAAATTGCAAAAAAATATATTTGGGAAAGGGAAAGAAGAAGAAAGTAAAGAGAGAACCCTGCTCTGCTTGATGCATTGAATTAACCGATGCCGACACTTCGGTTCTAGTCCCTCACTGGTTCGGTTGTTGGCGTGTTGGTGATGGCACGAGGTTTCAAGTGCAAGCAGTATTTTTTTTCCCCGCACCCGAAGAATCGACAACAGATGCTCATTACGGTCCAGGGCGGCATTTTGTTTCTCTCTTTTCATGTTAAGCTCATTTTTTCATCTTTCTTGAAAAACCCACCCCCCACCCCCTTATCCCCGGGTTCGCAGTCTCGGTAGTGGCAGAAAAGTAACACGAACGCCATATTTGGCAAATTTATCTTGAATGGGAGAGAGCGAGAGAAAGATATGAGTCGAATTTTATCCCGCCGTTTGTCAAGAAGTTGAGAGGAAGCGGCAGCTGCAAGCCGAGTTGTTTGTCGACGAGTGTTGAATCATTATTATTTTGTATGCAATTTTGTACGTGCTTTTGTGCATACGTGTTTTGCTCAAGGCTTTTTTTTTTCCTTGTTGTTGTGCGTTTCGTTTTTTTGAACATTTTAAAGCCATGCGGTCGACAATGCAGCTGAATTGACGAAAGAAACGACGCTTCCTAAAACACACGCTGTTTTCATTTCACTAGAAACGAACCAAGGAGGCCGAAAAATGAATCGTTGTAAATTTTGTTTTTGTACAACTACTAAATCCTCGAAATGCATGGGATTCCACATCGACATACAGTATGTACACTCGAAGGGCATTGAGACATCTTGCCGAAACAGTAAATGAACTTTGACTCGCGAATCGACGCCAAATTTTTTTTGTCAACATTTTTTGGTGTGCAGCTACGTAATAAGTGAGAAAAAAAGAGTCTAATTGTCAATTACTGTAATTTACATACATATTCAAATACTGTATCAAAAAATTTCATTCATCAAATGAAAATTGATCTAATTATGGTTTACACATAATTACACTAATTATGGTTGTGATATTTTCACAAATAACAGTACCTCATTACTCAGCATGTTTTTTTTATCAGATAAAATCTTAGCTGCTATGGTTAAATGCATGACGACTCTCTTTCAATGATTAAAAAGTAAGGCTTAGCTAATGAAACCCACAGTTAATCCAAGTGGAGATAATGATAGAAGATCTATTGCATGCTAATAAAAGGTGGTGCGATTAAAAAAAACTTTATACTAAAATCAGTAATGCAAACAAATGAACGTGTCGAACTGAGAATTTTGATGCATATTAGCTGGGTTCAAGACCAACAAGTCACAGATGGTATTTTGGCCACACTTGGGGAAAAACAATTTTCGTTGGAAATTAATGGTGATCAATGTCAAATTTTGAAGAGCTAGTTTTTTGTTTAACTATACCATCCACAATGACAAGACGAAATAACAAATAGAAATCGAAAGAATCGTAACAACTTTTATCAGAAGCAATATTCACACATTGAACTTTTAAAAGTTCCTAAATATTGCGGTTTTTGCTCCTTGCGTGAGTGTGTCATACACAGGGTCATACAAAACTAAGGTCTAAAAAGGGTCATGCAAATTGGTTGTAGAGATAATTTTGCTGTAGAGAATCCCACATAAGACAGGGAGAAAGCCCGACCTATGGGACAAAATAATTCGTTATGCAGAGAAAATCGTTGTAGAGAGAGAGTCCACCTGATGAATCTGCCATGAATGAATGAACAGAACACTTTATTTGCTTTTCAGCATTCACAAGGTTCAATCAAGATTTTGACAACCAAACCCCCTTCCCACTCAACCCAAATCCACGCAATGACATTTAATCACTTCAGAAGCAAGCCCCAGTTTTAATTTATGAGACATGTTTACAATTTAGAAATTTCAGTGGCTAACATTAATTACTGTACAGTGCAGTAGAACCTCCTGAAGGTTCTGTAGTGGTTATTTATTTCTTCGTGTCTTAACGAGGACGTCTGGGTTGTATATTTGGAAAAATTGGAT
>CAJPEX010000879.1:42526-76414 GCA_905338405.1 Notodromas monacha
TCCGGACAACTTCTTGCTCACTGGGATACTTGTAAATCTTTCTTAAGCTTGTTTCTATCAGTATGAAATGCTGGACATAAGAAGAGAAGGTGCTCTGGTGATGCACAAATTAATGTGCTCATGCTGCAGGAGTTACACCACTTAGTTTGTCATTGAATCTGCAAATGAAAAAGTCTGGAACCTCTCTCATTGTAGAGTTAAATTGCAAGAGAGAGAAGGAGAGATATTACAACTGCAACTGATTGCACCCAGCTCAGATTCAAGTTTCAAATCCCACAGGGAATGATGGCAACACTGATTTCAGTAGCAGGCATATTGCGTAAAAAAGAAACGTTGCCTTGCGGCTGTCCATGGGAATGTTTTACATGCAATGCATTTCCCACAACAGCATTCGTGAGTCGCTATAGTTACGACGTGGTGAAATGAAAAATCGCCCAATAAGCCCTATGGCTCAAGGGAGTACTGAAACCGACTGAGGAAAATCCGGGTTTCGGTTCGGCTTTCGAAACAATTTGTTTCTGGAATCGGCAAAAACGCTCGTCAGAAAGGGGAGGGGAGTGGATATGATGACGAATGGCTTTCTGTCGAATTGTACTGTGTATAGTAGACTGCAGTACAGAATTTCTAATCGCGGATGAAATTGGAACAACAGGAAACTGCACGTATTTTTTCAAGCTTAATAGTGCAGATAATTTCAGCATTGAGGATAGGGGAAACTCTGCTCTTGAGCAGCGTTCCCCAACCGGTGGCCCTCCGCAGACCAGCACTGTATGCAAACTTTTTTTTTCAGTCTGTGGAAATTTTTCCTGGGCATGATAAATATATCAAAAGCAGCAATGAAATCTGTTATGTTTATCTGCAATTTTGGAAAGACAATGGGTGTTTAAATTATCTGATGAAAAATAAAAGTGGCCATTTCTCCTAATAACACTCCAGACAAATTTTAACGTGCTGAAATACATTATTTTAATTTTTCATTGCAAGAAACCTCTTTTCAAGCCAACCTATTCTCATTTATTAAAGACATTCCACTATATTAAAGCTACTTCATTGGTTCTATTAACTCAATTTGTACTAGAAACAGTAACTTTCTAAATACCAGCCATAAAGACGTTCAAACAAACCTTTTTTTGAGTCTGCAAACATTTTGTGAAACTTTGCCAGTCTGAAGAAATTTTTTGGAAATTTGCCTGTATGCAAAAACTTTTATGGAAATGTTAAGGTCTGCAGCAAGCCAAAAAAGGTTGGGGAACAATGTTCTCGATTCATCATATAGTTGGACTTCTCTAAGTTGAATTTTTAGGCACCAGGAAAAATATTCAACTTAGAGAGATTTTGATTTTTGGAGGTTTTTAGTTGAGGAAACAATCATTTCTGCTGCAAGGATAAGTATAAAAAAATCAGGAAATTGTAAGTGAGGATACATTCTGGGTCTAAACTAGCTTCTTAATGATTTTAAAGCTTACTGAACTTATTGGATGCAGAGGTTCATTTGCTCAATTAGTCTTTCACTTTTTTTCAAGATGCATAAAATCATTTGTTGCATTGATTTTATTTCATATTTCAAGGTAAGTAACCAAAAGGCCTCAGAAAAGTTGATTTACAGAAGTTTGGGAGAGAAAGACTTTGTTAGAGAGATTTTTAATGCATTGTTTCTAAGGGAATTCAGATGGGGACTTCAGAAAAAATTGAATTAGGGAGGTATTTGACTTAGGTAGGTTTGACTTATAGAGGTTCAGCTGTATTTAATCCATTTTCATCTTGAATGGTAAGGCATTTTGTTGTTTTTTAGAGAATATGACTTTAATATTTCAGGATTTTTAAAGAAAGCACTAAATTTCACAAAGAAATTCAAAGAAATGCTAGTGCAATATACTGTAGTTTATTGGACTTGCAAGTCTCAATGCAGGAATCAGTGAATGAATGCATTTGTTTATATTTGATAATACAGTACTTGGCATGGAAATTATTCGGCAATCAGAATTGTACACTGCACTCAATGATGTAGCCTGCTAAACACACAAATTTGGTAGCGAAAAAGTAGGTTTTCATTCTTCATAAGTGAAAGATAAATTGGGGTTCAAGTAAGATTTTTCCCGATGATTTTGAATTTGTATAGGTATGGTTAATATTAAAAAAGGCCTTGAAAAATATTTGAATACTGAGCAAAGTAACATTATAGTGTGGAGCCCTTTCTTGATACGAATGAGACTTATTCAGAAGAATTGTTTGACTTGTTTCAATTAAATTCCTTGAGCGAATGTGGTATGAAAGTATTTAATAATTATCACATACTTGATACACGTATTTGATAATTATCAAGCGAGCTGCGGGTGGAGTGAGCAAATCGTTTATCTTTATTGCTGGTTTCATGCAAATATACTTTGAAAGTTAAAAAAACTGATATTGCGGCCAGTCATTCGAGGGTCGAGTTGCAAAGGAGAATTAATGAGAATTAATAAGAATTAATTATTTTAAGTATAAGATATTCAACGGGAATTCCTTGAATAAATATTGCACAAAAGCTTGGAAATTGCTTGTGTTGGAAATAGTTTAAGATGTAGGTCTTCATACATTTCCCCTGTTGGCCTCGAAGGGTCAATAAAAATCAGGGTGCGGTCTTCCGATGAAATCCGTAATCGGAAGGCGCCTGCAAACGTCCATTGAAAGAATGGGATATTGAAGGTTATGTTCATTTTCACAAACTAGTGAGAAGAATTACAATTACTGTAACAGGTAGGAAAGCATTCTGCATAAGTGCAGAGTAGTTTTTCACTTGACTGATGGGATATGAATAAAAGATGTGCTTTTGACTCAGTGACAGACTCAACGCCAAATTATCAGGTAATATTTGAATTACCCCACCATTCATATTTGATGGTTCCCACAGGGATTTTTTTTAGTACTTTTCAGCCCATATCGAAGTCTATTGATATCCCTTCTTTGTGTCTGGAGATATCTTGAGCAAAATTTTCAGAAACAGAAACCTTAGTCATTTTACTCATTTATGATGTTAGTGGTTGCTCACTTCCCAGGGCAAATAATTAAGCAAATACATATAGCTAGCATTGATTGACTGATATATGCACAAGCTCTGTTTGCGGTTTTTCAACCTTCATAAGGTTCACACAATTTTTAAACCCCCCCCCCCCTCCGAACACACACACAACCATTCAACACATTCCGGCCCATCAAAAATAATTCATTACGTATGAGTATATATGTTTGTAAAGAAAATATTGCATATCACAGTACATTCAGATGCATGAAGAATGAATTGCCATCATGTTGTCTGAGAATGGCAAAAACCACAACCATGAATGGCACTTAGTGAGCAAAGGTTAGCACAAGATGTTCAGACTGTTCCTAGATACCGTACTTTTTAATTGATTCAACAATTTAAAAAGAATCTTTGAAGATAAATAATGAAAGCTAAATACAGTAAATACGGATACATTCAAAATATTGGATTTGGGTCAAGACCAAGCCTTAATTTGTTGCTCTTGGATATATGCATAATTGAAATCAATCGGCAATCAAACACACAATTTTCGAACAAGGAATTTTGAAGAATTCTGGGTAGCACAGAAGGGAAGTTTGTGGAGTTCTTGCTATCCAGTTTCGTAGCATTCTTTTGCTTGATTATTGATTTCTAGAAAGAATTTTTTTTTGAGTCTGTCTAGGACTTTTTTGTCAAAGTTGCGAAACCTCTTGTTAATATTGTGCCCGTTTTTGTATTGCTCCAACATCTTGTGAGGGTTGCAACATTTGACTACACTGTGTACATTGAAAACAAAACCGTTTTCTTGGTCCCAAGAACCAAAATTGAATTGGAAATAACTCATTGAAAAAATGTTGAAACCTCAAAAATGTAAAATTGCATTCTGTCTCGAGAGAAACTGAGGAAATAATGCCAAACAAGAAGGGGTTCACTGCATTTCTTTTTCCATGCACCACAAGAAACAATCTCCCGTTTTTGGAATGCCCGCTTTCTCCGCAGGCTATAAACCCAAATTCAAATTGAAAAGAGCTTCCAATTCATTCATGTTCTTCTGAAGTGCAACACGACCATCTGTTTTGCGCGAATGCAAATAAAATTGCTGGAAACAGGCAGCAAGGATATTGGAACTTCTGCAATTTGCTCTGGATAATTTTGTCTCGCGAGGAACAGAGTTAAATTGCGACGAGGAATGAAGCCCTATTTGATATTCAGTTTGTGAAGCCACTCGGCCCGGGAAGGTGGATATGAAATTAGTCGGAAGAATATTCCTCCACCAATTCCTTCCCCCCCGCCATTTCGCGAGAATGCGGAAGAGCGTGAATATAATTAAAGTTTACGACCGGCATTGTTACGATCCTTCACCTGGTACTGTGTGAAAGTAGTGCCGCGGATTCCGCTTTTTGCCTTCACCAACCAGCAATTCAGAACGGAAGTTTTGATCCCCTGGCTGATGGTAATTGAAGAGCTGGAATAATTCTTTAATTGCTCGTTTCATGAACTCCATCGCATGACTTCATCTTACGAGTTTACCATCAATAACCTGGCACACGGGAATATTAATTGATTTGCTGAAATATGCAGCAAAATATTTGAAGGGAAAGTTTGGACGAAATTTCTGCCTTGGGAACCCCTCAATCAGCAATTGAAACACTGACGGATTTGACGATGAAAATAATTTTGCAAGTAGAGTATTCTTTCATTTCTTGGATCTGTGGTAATCGGCACTGCATTTATTTGTGGATAAAAAGTAATAAAATGTTTTTGATTTTGTTTTCTTGTTCAAGAAAAAACTGTTGCCAGAGTTGAATGATGAAATCACAGTTTTAAAGAAGCAGTACTAAAATTTTTCTGAACAAAAACTAAACCAAGTCAAGCCAGTGGTATCGTTGATGCATCCAAATGCAGAGAGCCAATCACAAAAATTCAGCATTGAGGTAATAAAAAAGTTTAATGTATCTTTATGTACAAATTGAAATGCTATAAAATGAAATCCCAGAGCATCGAACGATTTTTCAGTGAAAATGCAACTACACTGCGATAAACCCCTGTTACAACGAGTCTCGTTATAACAAAATGCAACTGAAAAAATTTATTTTACAACGAACGAGTCACATTATAAAAAAATTTTTATTTGTCCTGGCATTTTATTTATAGGTGTCATGCGATAAAAATATCCTTTTATAGGCTGTAATCCTGGTACAATACATTTTTTATATTATTACTCCTTCTGTAAACGGAAAACTGGATTAGCCAAAATTGGAAAGGTGTTAGGGAAGTAAATGAATCAAGTTTTTCGAAAGATTCACGATATACCTGTGTAATCTCAAATAATGGAAAGTGAAATACCTGTACTAACAATGGCGCTAGAAAAAAACGTCTAAATCAAAACTTGTGAAGAGAAGGTTATAAATTTTTCATTGCAATCTCTATATTATATTATTACTGCGAACACAATTCTTTGCGTTTGGTATTTCTCTAAATAGATCGCATTACTGAGGTCTCATTTGGAATGAACAAACTGTTCTGTTTTTTTTTTCAGTATCCATGGAAAATAAAATCGGTTGACAAGCCTTCATGCTAACGTCTCATTTACCCTGTCATGAGTGGATGAATACAATTATGAAACTTGTCCTTGGTGGGAAGGGAAACTTTTCACATCGCTAGGTTTTGGTTTCATCAAAAATTGCAGAAATGTACTAAAAATACAAACTACCCCTTTACAGAGCCACCTTGAAAAAATACCCCTCTTTCAGCAGACAAAATTATGCACTGCACTTATATTCTCAAATTTGAATATCCGAGACATCCTGGATAAGCTGCCAACCACCATCATCTAAAATTGCTGGCAAAATAAATGTTCTTTGGCATTTATATCGTGTTCCTTACAGTTTACTCCACCACCATTGGGTTAATATATCATATTTACTTGAGTACCACACGCCCTCAAGTAAGACACACACAGGGGTTTTTCAGTTGGAAATTTTGCTAAAATCTTATCCCGGAGTAAGACGCACACCCCAATTTCTAGTGAACCTAAAACCACAAAATTTCAAAAATATAAACAAAAAAATTTGACTTCAGGCATGAATTGAACAAAAATCTGATCAATTTTAAATTTTTTCAGTACAAACAAGTTTTCTTGTAACATTTGTTCCAAATATCTCCATTACTGTATAATTAAGTATAATGCACACATAACTTCCTAAAACTTCTTGAAAAATTTGTACCTGCTTATGACACACACCCCTTTTTTTCTTCTGAAATTTGAGATGAAAGGTGCGCATGGTACTCAAGTAAATATGGTAATAGTTTCTGCTCAGGATCATCTTCAATTTTACAAAAAAAAGAATGAAAAAGTTTATTTTTAAATGCAATAGATATGCTTGATTTAAATATGCAAAGTAAGTTTAATGGTTTGGAATTTGTTTTCTGAAAATAGCATATGTCTTAGTAGCTACATCCTTTGGGACCAAAAAATTCAAAGCTCTTCAATAAAAATGGTTGGACCCTTGGGCCACAAAGGAGAACATGTCACATATGAAAAAAGGAAGCTTTTTGGCATTCTTGGCATCAATTTTGTGCAGGGATGTTCCATTTCTACTGCATCACACTCAGCCCTGTATTCTTTAAAAACAAGGACCTTCTATTCCTTGCCCCACACAACCCTGATGACTCAATCAAAAACAGGGCCTATGACGATGTTCCATTTTGATTGTGTTGGAGTCCATTCTGTCCTCAATAAAAATGCCCATCAAAAAGCCAATCTTCAAGAGGAACCATCGGAATTCCTGCTCATTATTGTTGTTACACACTCCTCAAAAATGCCAATGCAGTGCAGATTGGAGTGGGAAAATGGGTGCATACTGTTTTAAATAGTAGAATGTATTTTAATTATTTAAATTTTAAATACACAGAGACCTTGACATATGGATTCCCTCACATACAGACAATTTGACTTGGGGATACTTGAAATTTGAACAAAAAGCTGTCCCAACATCTGGACAATGGTTTGAGATGGGGACACTTTGCCAATATTTTCTAGAAAAATCAAAAATTTTCATGTTTCAATCTTGATCTCTTGAACAAATGAGGTACAGTATTATTTATTCAAAAAAATTTGGAAATACAGTACATTCCACTATATATCTACTCATAATCAAAAACAGGCTGAATTTTTGCTCCTTTTTCAGAGTTTTTTTTTGTCTTCGCTGTCTGTGCTGCACAGTATAGCAAGACTTTTATTTTTGTTCTTTACTTTTTGTGCCTCGTTTGATGCCATTGATTGAATACTATGTGCTTTTCATCTGAACAGTTTTGTCTGTATCTTGAATTTGAAGGGAATTTTTTTTCAATTTTTGAGGAACTTATTCCTAATTTTTGATAATCATGAGAACCGCGGTTGAGTATTTTCTGCATTGAAGTGTATCAGAAAACGACGTGATCTGACGTAAGGACAATCCGACCGCCAGGGATAAGGTCAAAGCACCATTTATGTCCGCATCTCGGGGTCCCACTGTAGTTGAATGGCGAGGAGTCCATGTTGCAGGATGCAGACCACGCACTTATGCAGCAGAATAATTAAACAAAACAAAAGAAAGAGGGACAAGAAAAAGTGGCAGTGACGAGCAGTTGATCTGAAATGACTGAAGGCAGGCAAGGGTTGTTCTTAGCCCGGCGGGAGTAAAACTTTATTCAAATCCAGAAGTAGTAACTCGGAAAGCAACTCCGGAAAAAGGAACAAACCAACGCATGTCGCGCACAAGTACATCCCTTCAAAATAAAATGCAAGCGGAAAACCATTGATATGAAATTCAATATTCCCCCAATAACTCTTCCGGCCTGGGGCTCCTTATGTACACGCCCCGTCCCATTAGCTCAACAAGTAACCAGGAAAAACGCATGCGGATCCGCGGATCCACTCCCGCGGATAAGCGTACACTGGCTGAAAAAACCGGAATAAATTAATAAATACTCGTGCTGCCATCTTCCCGAAAACGCCAATGCCCGTCGTCAGGATCGTATCTCGTTCAAAATATCCAGGAGGAGAAAAGCTCGGAGTCCGTTCTTATAAAATCCCGGTACATAACTCAATTCTCAAATTTCTTTTTTTTTTTTCTTCTTCCGCATATATCACGCAATCCGCAAAAAGGAACGTCCGGCGTCCAAAAAACAAAAACCAAACATTTTTTGCTGAATATCTTTCTTCTTTTCAATACCAAAAAACTTGCGCCCACCCCCCTGCTCCTTCTTCTGCCAAATCGTTTCACCCCCCGCTTTCCTATGGATGCCGTCAAATAAAACCCCCGTCCACAGGGTGTCCCCAGAATAAAACACTCCCCCGGTGTCTCTGTCTTTCAACATTGCTGTAACCCCCCTCCACGATATTTTAAATTCTTACCTCTACACCGTAGTATCAAAGCAAATATCCAGCTCATTTTTCTAAGAATTCCTTTTGCGCAACATTAAAAACGTTGAAGTCACGATAAACAAACCCTCGCATTCCTTCAGCCGATGAGGACAACATCAGGAGCAGTCCTGCACGAAAACCACGGATTTTAAGCTACAACTATTACGAAGACATTCCCTGGGTATCCTTTGCTCTATACAGAACACATTCCTGAACTGGTTCCCGCATTTTGCTTTTGTCTTCTATCGCTTTTGGGCATGAAAACAAGACAAAATGCGTCCAGCAGAGAGCGAAAAAAAGCCTGATCCCGATTTCATCTCGAAATCTCCTGTCTTTTTTCTTTGAACCCCCCCAAAGAAACATGAGGGTGTTTCTGTGCAGTCTTTTGCCGACTTTTGATTTTCGTGCTTGGTCGTCACACCCTGCTGGTACTTTGAAAAGTTCTCGAAAGATAAACCTGAAATGATGGACAGGGATTTGGTGTAATAACCTTGGGATCGACCAGGAAGGACATGTTTGTCTTTGGTTTGATTATTAAACACTGCACCATCGAAAATGTAAGACACCCGTGGACAGCTGGTCTCGACGAAGCCTTTTTCAGCGATTTTGTTGTAAAAAAAAAAAAAATTAGGTAGGGTATATATTTTTGAGGCATCCAAGCAAAGCAGGGAAAGACAAAGCGGTCTATTTGGCTCCAAAAAAAAAACAACCGGGTTAAAAAAAAGGTACCCCCAAACTTGCCACAGTCCCATCACAGAACCCAACAAAAAATACCCCCTCGGCCAAGTGCTGGGAAATTCTCTCAACAACGCACCAAGGAGCCAACAAAAGGAGACCAGTTTGGACCAAACCTGAGCAACAATGTCTTCCGAGAACCATGGCAAGTTTGGCAGGCTGCTCAGGGGTCTAACAATTTGATAACACGAGGCAAGCACCAGGCAATCAGATCTCTTACAGCGCCCAGAACATGGCCTAAAAAAGCACAAGACAGTGCCTGCGAGAAAAAGGAAACAAAAAAGCATGCATGCAAATACGAATGTAGTAGGCTGAACACTAGTAATGGGTTTGAGGCATAGTTTGATTCGACGCTGGAGAGTCCTTTCATTAAAGCCGCTTAAGCTCTGGTTTGGTTTTGGTTTGCGCTCACCGCGTGAATACTTGCTGAATCCAGAGGGTACTCTTTTTTTTTCTTTCTTTCTTTTTCTTCACAGAACAGTTAAGTGGGAATAAGTCACACTCCCAAAACCCCTCCAACACTGGTCCAACTATATGTACCAATAAGCACGGTTCTTTTTTTTTTTCTTCAGTACAGGACACCCTTAACTGCGTTTGCCGAACGTAAGACTGGTTCGTCTATTTGACACCAATCCATGGACCACCTCTTGCTGACAACCAACTGCGACTCATCCTAGTACTACGCAGTACTTGACTAGTTCCCTGTGATGCACCTTCCAGACGTGCTCTTTTGTGACTGTATCTGCATACTTTTATACTTTGGACACATTCCAGCTCGCGAGTCTTGCCGCAATTACTCCAGAAGAAGTTAGGAAATTATCGTAAAAAGTACTGGTCATTGGGGACTTAATTGAGACTCTGTAATATTGTACCAAATTTTTTTTTTTGACTGAAGCCTGAAAAGAACTGAAGATATATCTGAGTTGAGTGCGGAATCTGTATATCTTAACCCTTTTGGACGCATTCGCATTTAATACGGAGACTAATTACTTAATGTACGTGGTTTATTTTTGTGCCATGATCATGAGTTCGAATGTTTGTTAATGCAACATTTCTTTGGAATTTGTGTAAAATAAATGGCCCACGTGGGATCATAGAAGAATTTAGGCGCTGTAAATGAACAATATCTTCACCAAACTGGGAAAATATTCTGGATATCTGTCTTGGGGAACACAAGGGCCTCTTTAAAAATTTAATCTGCATCGTCAGAATAAAATAAAGAAGAACTTTTCTGAATTTTTAGAAGATAAATTAATATTGAATAATCCTAAATTCGAGTGTCTCAAGCAATTGGCCAACATATCTTATAGAAAAACGTGATGCAATTAATTGCGAGTAACACAGAGGAGGCAAATTTTTGAGGTAAGAAAAAAAAAAGAAAGACGGGAAAATTCACTCCGAGAAATTCTTCCACCATTTTTGAATAATCTGGGATCACTTTGTATACAGTACTACCATACACTTAACTTAGGTTTGTCAGGTATGGGGTTTAATATAAGCTGGCAAAGAACTAGGATCGACGCGCAAATTTAAAGCAGGTGTGCTGAAATCGGTAGATCTATCTCCATATACTCGCAGGCGGTTGTCAGAATAAAGGCGGCCATTCGGCCGAAAGGGGGTTTCGGAGGCGGCGAAAAGAAGGGGAAGTTGTTCTTTCTTTTCGGACAGCAGGGGAGACGAGGAAAAAAAAATAAGGTCAATTGGACTTTGATTGCGCGTCTTCGTCGTCATCGTCGTCGTCGTCTTCTTCGTCGTCGTCGGGATCACAGTCGGGCTCGGGGCCGCCGTCACCGTCGTTGCCGACGCCACTGCCGCCACCACCACCACCTCCTCCTCCTCCTCCTCCACTGACGTCACCGCCACCGCCGGCGCCAGCATCGTCGTCGTCGTCGACGGCGCCGTTGCTGCCCGGGGTGCCGTGCCAGTCGGGGTTGAGCCACTGCGGGGCGGCGGCTTTGCGACGGGACGACCCGGACGCTGCGGGCTTCGGGTCCTCGGAGAAGGTGGACGCCGGAGACCCGGTGTCGCAGTCGGAGGAAGAGTCGAACCGCTCCCGCTTGAGGTTCAGGGGCGCCGCTGTGGACGCCCGCGTCGCCGTGGTTTCCGAGTCGTCTTCGCTGCCGCCCGGGGAGCCCCAGGGCTGCTCCGGCGCCCCTGGCACTCGCAGGTCCAACCCTGACCCATCTGCAAGGAGAAAAGAGAAGTCAGTGGCTGCATTGAATTGCGCTTCATTTGGGAGGAAATAAAGTAGGAACATTATGATGCTGTACTCATCACTTGAGAAAATCAGGACACGCATAAAAAAATTAAATAAAACATTATAGTCCTTAAATAAACCCAGAACTCTGAATAATATACAGCAACTCCTTTCCGATAATGAGTTTTCCCCCTTAGCATACCCCTAAATTTCCCTGAGCATTTTCAACTACTGTAGTACATTCACCATCTGTATTTTTTTCAAATTTTCCATTTCCTCGTCCTATGATAACTCTTCTTCGAATTTCTGCATTTTGTCACTGATCTAAAAATGCTTCAGTCATCAAAATTCCCCAAATCAATACAGTACTGTACTTCCAGCTTCAAAAATCTTTCAGTACAAGAGTTTCAATCGTAATTTTTGTAGTTTTTAAAATTTTTATTATCTGAAAATGGAGCCTACCTACCATAATGATAAGCCCAATTCAATTTTTGGGAAGCAATAAAAATAAAAGTCAGTTATTTTTTCGGAAGTACAGTAGTTGCCATCTTGATGAGTAACCTAAGCATGACCGAACATGACTTACATTTAACAAAATTAAAAATGATTCAGGCCGTAATAGTAGCACTTATGCAACTGCAAATATAAAAAATTCGGCGTTATTTTCACTGAGGTACAGTATAAGAAAAATTATTTCTGGAATTTCGGGTTATGTACAGTATTTCTGAAATGATAGGTCTCATTACTCTCATGTGAACCTGTGACCAGGAATAAACTAACATAAACTTGAAATTCCAAGTCAATTTTTCATTCCAATCCAAACTAATCTTATCCAGCCCAATGCTCAAATTAACCCTGTTTGATGCAACGGAACCTTTGCACAGTACAGTACCTAGCATAACGAAATCCGAAACCTCTGGTGGACACTTAAAAAGATTCACGTGACATCTGAGCGACTACGAGGAAGATTTCACAATCAATGTGAAGATCTAAGGAGAGTGAATCATAATGCTGAAATTATGCATTGCAAAAAAAGAAGAAAAAAAAACTGTGATGCAGGAATAAGAATCAAATCCGAGTCGGATTATTGGGCTAACGATTGTACGTGCGATTGGTAAACCATTTTGATGGAAATTCCTCGTATTCAAGGCATGGAATCGGAAGGAAGCCTGATAGCTGCGTACCGAGTGGATGTCCGGAGGAAGCCGCCGCCGCCGCAGCAGCAGCCGCCGCAGCCGCTGCAGCGGCAGCCGCCGAATTGAAGAACGGATACGGCAACGGGGAAAACGGCGGCGGGAGCGGGAAGTTGGGCATGCGAAGCTGTGGTCCTCGGTCCTGGTGCATCTCCACCAGCCGCTGCCGGAGTGCCAACCGGAACTGCATGGGATCGAAGGGTTGGCCAGACCCTTCTCTGGTCGGCAGGTTCTCGCCGCTGCTGCCACTACCCTGGTGCGGCACCTAGTGAACAATTTAGAAACGCTTATTACGTTGTTGCTTCAGTTGACCGGCAGGTGTCCCTGTTAAAAAGGCCTCTAAAAGGGGAGAGTTCCCTTGCCCGAAAGCCTGGCTTAGTTTATAATGTACTGTACAATCGATGCGTCACTTTTTGAAAACGGCTGATTTTTCGAAACGGAATGAAAATTTAAAATGATTTATTCGAGAAGATGGAAATTTGTCGGAGTTTTATTAGAATAAAAGCCAACTTGTATTTTTCATCAGATAATTTCAACTGCCATTGCTTTTCAAAAATTTCACATAACAAAAAAAGAATTCATTACTACTTTTGATAAATTTATTATGCTGAAGAAAATTTCTGGCAGAATGTAAGAAAACCTCTGTGGACCAGCGCCAGTCTGCGGACCACAAGTTCGGGAAAACTGGTCTAAATGGTATGTGTCTATGGTTAACGACCTACTATAGATATTTGAAATGATCATTTACCAGCTGCTTGAGTCTCATCCTGTGATTGTGGAACCAATTGGTGATGGTCCTCGGGGTCAGGTTCAGTTCCTGGGCTAGGAACTCAATGGCTGACACATTAGGATAGGGGTCCATTTGGAAAGCCAGTCTCAGGGCCTCTTTCTGCTCATCAGAGAACAACACCCTCTGCTTCTTGGCTGAGGAACTCCCGGTACTTCCACCCCCGGTAGAATTGGGGCTCGGGGTCATGGAGTAGTAGTCGTTGGAGTCCCCGCTGTCAGCTGCTGCTTGAGGCAAACCCTGTCACAAATATACATTGAATGATTGTTAAAAATATGCTTTATTTGCTGCTTGTCAGCGTTCACAAAGTAAAAAAAAAAAAATCCCGCCCTCCCCCTTATCCTCTACAAACACACATCCCTTCACAAGTAAGATTCAAAACTAAAAAGAACAAAATACCGTATTTACTTGAGTACCACCTTTTTTCTCAAATTTCAGAAGAAAAAAACTTCATAAGCAGGTACAAATTTTTCCAGAAGTTTTAGGAACTTATGTGCGCATTATACTTGATTATAATGGAGAAATTTTGAAAAAATGTAACAAGTGAACTTTTTTGTACTGAAAAAGTTGAAAATTTATCCAATTTTTGTTCAATTCATGTCTAGTCAAATTTTTTGAATTTATTTTCAAAATTTTGTGGCTTTAGATTCACTAAAAATTGGGGTGCTTGTCTTACTTGGGTAAAAGATTTTAGCCGCATTTCAAACTGAAAAACCCATGTGCGCACCTTACTCAAGGGTGCGTGGTACTTGAGTAAATACAGTATACATCATAGTGCATGCAAATAAATGCTGGATTCTTTGAATTTGTCCTTTTTGACAAAAATGCACAAGGCCAAAAAATTAGTGATCACAATTTAAAGCACAGGGTATTCAGCCTGTTCCCAGACCAATAAAAATTATTTGAATAATTTATAAATAATCTTAGAGAAGAAAGCATGTAAGGGAGTAACGCTAACACTTCTTCCTGGTCCTCAAAGATTTCAGAGAGAAACTTTTTATTAAATTTTGAGAATCCCAAGTCTTTTGAAAGTTTGATTCTGTGAGTGTGAAATATTGTACTGTAAACCGTATTTACTTGAGTACCACAGGCAAATTTTTTCTCTGAATTTAGAGGAAAAATGGGAATGCGCGTCACAGGTGGGGATACAATTTTCAAAAAATATTTGAAGTTCAGGCGTGCGTTGCACTTGAATACGAGCATGATTGCACATTTTTGACTTGAACCAATTTTAAATCAAGACAATTGAAACTAATTGAATTCCAAGTTTAATTCTTGATCAAATTTGAATTCTGGTATTCTCTCTTTAAAAAAAATTAATATTTTAGTTTTTCAGCCACTAAAAATGACGAGGTGCGTGTCTTACTTGAGAGGGCATGTTACAGTACTTGAGTAAATACGGTATATTTATGACTTCATGCATTTCTGAGCGAGTTTCATGTATTTCAAATTGTGAACTTACGGGAGTAGTGTCCTGTCTGCGCCTCTTGTTGGCTTCCCTGCGTTCGTTTTTCAGCTGCTGGAGCTTGTCCACGTTGGCAGGGTCATTCAGCCACAGCTGCATTCTGATGAAGGGTTCCCTGCCTTTGATGCTCAGCATGTGCCATGGCTTGGGTTTTGACAACAGCTCACTCACTGAACCCTGGGACAATCCCAGCACAGCTTCTCCAAAGATCTGAAGAAAAATTAGTCCAGAAACAAATGTTACATACCATATTATATACAGTACAGGTGGACTTTCTCTAGAACAAAATTCAAGGCAAAAAAAATTGTTGTAGAGAGAATTTTGTTGGAGAGAACCCATATACTGTAATGAGGGGAGAGAACCCTACATGGGGCAAAAACAAATTGTTATACAGAGAAAATTGATGTAGACAAAATCATTGTAGAGAGTTTCCGTAAAGTATTAACACAAGTGCCACTTCCTCATTTTTTTTTAATTGAGAGTAAGAAAAAAGAGGATGCATTTCACAAATGAGTAAATACTGTTCTCAGAATTTCAAAAGTTTAGGTGCACGTCATACTTGAACAACAGAAATCTGGACACAATTCAACAAACAATTTTTGAAAATGGAAATACTGTACTTGAAAATTAATTGGATTCCAGTTAAATTCAAGTCAAAATTCAAATTCTGGTGTGTCTAATTTTCAAGATATTTCAAATTTTCTGCCACTAAAAATGAGGTGCAAAACATAACTCGGGAATGAGTTCTTAATCAAAATTCAGGCTAATATTTTTAAGTAAATCATATTGGTGCGAAAAATGTGCCAAATCTTTCAAAGTTGGTAACACGGGCTCACAGGTTAATGCGATTAGAAGGAAACTTGTATGAGATGATATACCACTGATAATGGCTACATTCACAACTTTATACAGTACGCATGGTTGCCAAAGAGGCCCACCTTTTGTCCGATGTTGTTGGTGAGGAGAGTCTCCTTGATTTTGGTGGTGATGACCTGGGTGTCCAGGTCCTGAGTGAGGGCAGCCATTTCGTACACATTGTGCTGGGACGGGACGTAGCCCTTGTAAGGTGCGGAAGCAGCCTTTTTCAGAGAATCCAAGATGGCAGGCGTGGGTGCGGGTGTCGGGAACCCGGCTGCAGGGAATGCCAACAGCCCCGTGGCAGCAGGTGTGGAGCGCCCCGAGCCGGGCGGCGGTGGGTGCATCATGTCCGCCTTCATCTTGCCCACAGGGCTCGGCACCTTGCCCTGCATTGGGCGCCCTGTCACTAGCATATCTGCGAGAAAATATGGACGCCGTTTGAGGAATGGGGATTCGGACAAAGTCCTTCGATTTATGAACGAGCTCATTGGATTCGAAACGTTTTGAAAAATGGTACCGCTTAATTTCTGAAAAGTGGCTTTCCCCAGAATCGAAGGGATTCAAAAATCAAATCGAGAATACTTTTATCCACTTATGCGATTATTGGCCGCACCCGACCCCACTTGATTTATATAAAGATAAGACCCAAAAGGAACATTATCACAGCAAGTCAAGAATTTTTTTCAGCTTCTTCCCATTAGGTTCAAAAACATTAAAACCCGTTTTAAAAAGCCTAAATTCAATTAAGCATAGATTATTAAAAAAAACAAGTACCGTCGAACAAGGAACTCGAGAAAGCGTTTTTGCGCTTTAAGATGAAGTTCTTCCAATTACGTACATCAAATTATTTCATCCAACAACAAAATTTGAAAATGTTATTGCTGAATTTCCAAAAATTGGCTTTCCACAGAATTTATGAATTTACTTTTTCAAAATTTATGTTGAGATAAACACCCCAAAAATCATAGCTCAAATATTTTTCAGCTTGTTCCCATCAGGCTTTAAAATCGCAAAAAAGCCTGTCGATATAAAATTTGTAGAAAATAATTTCAAGAACAATAGCAAGATTCTCTACGTAAAGACTGTGGTAAATTCATTTTCCTTCTTAGAATTGCTGCCCATGAAACCACGGTGTGACTAAGAATCGCACAAATACTATGCTGAAAATTTTTGCTTACGACGAAAAATGTCGATGAACGCTGTGAAACCGATCTTTTATCCCTTTCATCTGACAAAATTCACGAAACTGACCAACGAAACGACAACAACAACAAAATTAACGAGAAACCGTCTGAGCCAAAATCATCATTTTTGATGGTCGCAGTGTACCTGAGACTGCGCCAAGAAGAAGAATCGGGAAGTCGTCTTTGACTGGCAACGGCTGCTTTACAAATGGAACTAAGAGCAGGGTCACAAAGACGGGGAATATCAGGGGCATTAAACCAGGTCGAATGCATCGGATTTCAAATGACCCCGAGGGCTCGAAGGGAACTTACGAGGAGCCGAGACGCCGTAGCCGCCGGTTCGCATGAGCTTCTCGGGGGCGATCTTGTACTGGGACGCCACCAGCTTGTGGACGGCGTTGTCGTCCTCCAGGAAGATCTTCATTCGGATGAAGGGTTCCCTGCCTTTCTGGGTGAGCATGTGCCAGGGCTTGGGTCTGGCCAGCAAATCGCTGACACTGCCCTGAGACAGCCCCAAGACGCTTTCGCCGAATAGCCTCTGGCTGATGGAGTACTGGCTCAGCTGCTCCTTCACCTGCAGGCAGTCAATTTCGAACAAGAAACGCTGTATCACATGCAAGAAGGAGAAAACTTTCCAGAAATATGCAACCCATGATTCAAAGTACAAAAAAATATATATATATTGTAATGAGAAACAACCTCAGCGAACGAGCTCATTGGCGAAAGCAGCGCATTGTCTTGCACTATATTGTATTCCTAAAAAAATAAAATAGTCAAAGGCAATTGCAATTTGAAAATAAAGTACTTTCGTTTGACTGAATATTTATTTATAATATTTCAAAAATATTCATCACAGTATTCATTTCATATATTTTAATTAGAATAATATTTGATAAAATTACTTTTACAATTATTTTAAAAATAAATCTTAATCCCACAGATATTCAAATCGACTTTAAATTTTTTCGAAAATTTTTAAAGCAACAACATTTCAACAACTCATTTTCCGTTCCACATTAACATAATTCTGCGAAACTATACAAAAAATAGATCAGCCCAATGGTGTTGCAAGTTATTACCATACTACTTACGTCAGTATCATGACCAACTTTTTTTCTGGAAAATCAAGACAGAAAAGTCGGGTGCTCATATTGACACTGTGTGTGGGTGTTCACATAAGAAAATCGTAAACCTATTTGTACGAGTCATGAGTGAGTCTCCATAGGTGAAAATAATGAACAGAAAATTCTGTTCGGCTTTAATCTTGTTACAATTTTTAATGTTATTTGATTTAATTATAAGATTATTTGTTACAAATCCTTATTTAAATTTTTTATCCCACAAAGACTGGAGTACAGGTCTTCCGTGGGAATAGGTTTTTGATCAAATTCCCCACTAAGAAATCAAGAAGCAAATCCTCAGTGAGTCTGCATTGCAGTTAATATGGTGCTGTCTTACTCTATTATCCTTTCTACATCGTTATTCATGTGATAAAAAAAATGACCAAAAAGCTGTGAGAACTGACAAACACGCAGAGCTGCGAGGAAAGTCTAGAAAAAATATCAATGGAGCAAAAAATATGTCCTCGTATTCATGACTTGACATTGTTGGAATACCGTCAATTTGCGCCTTTTTGGCTGTTTTTGGGGGATACAATATTTTTCTTCCAGGCATTAAAACCAAGATATTTCCGGATTCAGTTCAAAAAGTTCCATGTCATGATCAAAAGTCTTGCTGAATGCATATAAAATGAGTGATAATTGATAGGCCAACGCCGTTTCGATATTTCGTGCTATGCGTTTACGAGCGAAGAAAGGAGGATTTTCGAGTTTGACGTCTGGAATATATGATCATCGCTCAAGGATCCCATTCACCTGCCGGTTACCGATGGAAAAAGTTTCTTCAAATGTTGGGTAATCTGATCCGAACCCCCTCTCCCCTCCTCCCCCGACAAATTGGAACCAGTGCCCGCTTATCTTTGCTAGACCCGCTCCTCAAACAGCATTGCCAACAAAATATTCAATCCTTCTGGAAGACTAGACGATCCAATCTGTTAAAAATTAATTTTAGCTGCTTTTTTTTGGGACCTACATACAGTGGCTTATCGACGATTTTTTTTTAATACCGTCGAACGAGGAACTCGAAAATCCGTTTTTGCACATGGAATGAAGAAAAAAGATGAGCATAAAAAGTTGTGTCATCCCACCTTTACGAAGTCAATTCCAAGTTATGCATGATCCAGTTAAATTGATTTGTGCTTCGAAGATTTTTTAAGCAGATCATAAAAAAAATTAGACATCGTTCTCGCGTTGCAAAAACTAATTCTAATTGTCCTCGTAATTTTCGCAATTTTCATATTTCCCAAAACAAAAAAACCAACACTTTCAATTCGTGGGAAAATATTATTTTTTTTTTCAATTCACGGGAATTTTGAATGACGAAGAGCTGGGATGTAAATTACGCTGAATCACATCATAACTGGAATTCAGTCATCGACAAATTGAATAATGAAGACCTGGGATCCACTGTATACCACGATTGTTATACTTTTGTTGATCTTGGATCGCAAAATATAAAGTAATCCAGCCACGCTGGTCAATCGAATTGGAAAAGCTTCGCGTTTAAAATTCGCGAAAACGCATTCTGTTCCTCGAGTTCGGAGATTGGCAGGGAAAGAGTTGGCAAGTCTGTTTATGGATACCATGGATGTTTAATTGAGAGCCGGGTGGACATTGGAACCCAGATGTGCATTTGGTATCACAGCGGGGCCATCGGACACGGAAATTACTGCCAGGATTAATCCCCAGAGGGATCAGATCCCCCCACAATATCGACGTAACACTCGCCAGTTTACGATCCCCATTTGGGATCCCCAACTTGTTGCGTTTGCAGGGTTGCCAAAGATTAAGATAATAACGAGTTTTTTTTCTGGGATGTGGCGTGACGAGGATCTCCACCCTGGTTTGCAACATTGTGGGATCCCCCAGGGATCTTTTTGCGTGCTCCCGCCCAGTTGGGAACGGGAGATTCAATTTTTCCTAATTTCTGCCTGACTTCTACCACTGGGGACAGNCAAAGTAAAAAAAAAAAAATATATATATATATATATATATATATTGTAATGAGAAACAACCTCAGCGAACGAGCTCATTGGCGAAAGCAGCGCATTGTCTTGCACTATATTCCTAAAAAAATAAAAAAGTCAAAGGCAATTGCAATTTGAAAACAAAGTAATTTTGTTTGACTGAATATTTATTTATAATATTTAAAAAATATTCATCACAGTATTCATTTCATATATTTTAATTAGAATAATACAGTATTTAATAAAATAACCTTTAAAATTATTAAAAATAAATAAATCTTACAGATAAATCTCACAGATATTCAAATCGACTTTAAATTTTTTCGAAAATTTTTAAAGCAACAACATTTCAACAACTCATTTTCCGTTCCACATCAACAGAATTCTGTGGAACTGTGCAAAAAATGGATCAGCCCAATAGTTCTGCAAGTTATTACCATACTACGTACGTCAGTATCATGACCAACTTTTTTTTCTGGAAAATCAAGACAAAAAAGTCAGGTGCTCATATTAACACTGTGTGTGGGTGTTCACATAAAAAGATCAAAAACCTATTTTTACGAGTCATGAGTGAGTCTCCATAGGTGAAAATAATGAAGAGAAAATTCTGTTCGGCTTTAATCTTGTTACAATGTTTTATATTATTTGATTTAATTACAAGATTATTTGTTACAAATCATTATTTGAATTTTTTAGCCCAAAAAAACTGGAGTACAGGTCTTCCGTGGGAATAGGTTTTTGGTCAAATTCCACACTAAGAAATCAAGAAGCAAATCCTGAACGAGTCTGCATTGTAGTTAATATGGTGCTGTCTTACTCTATTATCCTTTCTACATCGTTATTCATGTGATAAAAAAAAAAGCTGTGAGAACTGACAAACACGCAGAGCTGAGGGGAAAGTCTAGAAAAAACAGCAATGGAGCAAAAAATATGTCCTCATATTCATGAGGACATAATTGTTGGAATATACCGTCAATTTGCGCCTTTTTGGCTGTTTTCGGGGGATACAATATTTTTCTTCCAGGCATTAAAACCAAGATATTTCCGGATTCAGTTCAAAAAGTTCCATGTCATGATCAAAATTCTTGCTGAATGCATAAAATGAGTGATAATTGATAGGCCAACGCCGTTTCGATATTTCGTGCTATGCGTTTACGAGAGTAGAAAGGAGGATTTTCGAGTTTGACGTCTGGAATATATGATCATCGCTCAAGGATCCCATTCACCTGCCGGTTACCGATGGAAAAAGTTTCTTCAAATGTTGGGTAATCTGATCCGAACCCCCCTCCCCTCCTCCCCCGACAAATTGGAACCAGTGCCCGCTTATCTTTGCTAGACCCGCTCCTCAAACAGCATTGCCAACAAAATATTCAATCCTTCTGGAAGACTAGACGATCCAGTCTGTTGAAAATTAATTTTAGCTGCTTTTTTTTGGACCTACATACAGTGGCTTATCGATGATTTTTTTAATACCGTCGAACGAGGAACTCGAAAATCCGTTTTTGCACATGGAATGAAGAAAAAAGATGAGCATAAAAAGTTGTGTCATTCCACCTTTACGAAGTCAATTCCAAGTTATGCATGATCCAGTTAAATTGATTTGTGCTTCGAAGATTTTTTAGGCAGATCATAAAAAATTAGACATCGTTCTCGCGTTGCAAAAACTAATTCTAATTGTCCTCGTAATTTTCGCAATTTTCATATTTCCCAAAACAAAAAAAACCAACACTTTCAATTCGTGGGAAAATATTATTTTTTTTTCAATTCACGGGAATTTTGAATGACGAAGAGCTGGGATGTAAATTACGCTGAATCACATCATAACTGGAATTCAGTCATCGACAAATTGAATAATGAAGACCTGGGATCCACTGTATACCACGATTGTTATACTTTTGTTGATCTTGGATCGCAAAATATAAAGTAATCCAGCCACGCTGGTCAATCGAATTGGAAAAGCTTCGCGTTTAAAATTCGCGGAAACGCATTCTGTTCCTCGAGTTCGGAGATTTGCAGGGAAAGAGTTGGCAAGTCTGTTTATGGATACCATGGATGTTTAATTGAGAGCCGGGTGGACATTGGAACCCAGATGTGCATTTGGTATCACAGCGGGGCCATCGGACACGGAAATTACTGCCAGGATTAATCCCCAGAGGGATCAGATCCCCCCACAATATCGACGTAACACTCGCCAGTTTACGATCCCCATTTGGGATCCCCAACTTGTTGCGTTTGCAGGGTTGCCAAAGATTAAGATAATAACGAGTTTTTTTTCTGGGATGTGGCGTGACGAGGATCTCCACCCTGGTTTGCAACATTGTGGGATCCCCCAGGGATCTTTTTGCGTGCTCCCGCCCAGTTGGGAACGGGAGATTCAATTTTTCCTAATTTCTGCCTGACTTCTACCACTGGGGACAGGAAAAACCCAGGAGGTCCCTGAGGATCTCAACATGAAGATCTCAGTAGATCATTCAATCAGTAGACCTGGGTCAACAAATGGGATTGCTAAAACCAATAAGTTCTGGGTTAGCAACTATCCGTTTTGAAAAGCCTCTCGTAATCATGCCTCGAACTACAAAACGCCCTTCATCTCGACGAAACACTTTACGGGTATTTTTTTTTAAACAAAAATTATTCAAAATATGAATTGTGCCCAAAACTAAAAACCACACATGAATTCGAATATGAATCACGCTTGTTTTAAATATCAAATGAACCCGAGTACAACGTCATACTGTTCTGAGGCTTTTTAAAAACTCTTTTTCTGCGGTTATTAGTTTTTGTTTTCGTCCATATTTTTTATACGAACTTCAGTATAGCTCATGAGGCAAATGAAATCTCCATTACATTCGTTCTGCACATTTTTAAGTCAGGGAATAAAATTATTTTCTGCCATATATATTCAACCTGTGAAACACAATTGGAACAAACTATAAGTAGCAATAATACAAATTTCGCTTCAAAATGCACGGAGTGTATAGAAGCGAATCTCATGATAAAGTATTATTGTATACACTCAATTCTTCTTAGTTTTTAAGATCCCTGGCCAATAGCCACATCATTTTCATTTCATTTTGTGGACCGAATCTGATCTGCAGAAGTTTTTTTTGTCAGCAGTCAGCGCAACATTTTCTTCAGCATAATAAATTTATCAAAATTAGAAATGAAGTCTGTTATCCTTATCTAAAATTTTGGGAAGACAATGGCAGTTGAAATTATCCCAGGAAAAATAAAAGTTGGCTTTTCTGCAGGTAATATTGCAGATAATTTTCACCTGCTGAAAGCAATTATTTTAATTTTTAATTCTTAGAAAGCTTTCTCCAAGCCCAGCTTTCTAATTTTCTGAAAGACATTCCACTGCAGCTGCTTCATTGGTTCTTGACTTAATTTTTGTAAAAAAAAACCAGCAACTTTTAAAATACCTGCCATAAAGTCTCTCAAACACAACTTCTCAGAGTCTGACAATTTTTTTATGAAACTTTGCCAGCAGTCCAAGGGCCCAAAAAGGTTGGGGAACACTGAATTATAATTAGGGCACGCATGAGTATGAGGAAGCCCATGATGGGAATATTATGCATGGTTCTCGGGAGGTTGTTTCTGCAAAGCATACATATATAGATCCAAGATGAGTCACTGCACATTCGCAGGGCACGGTAACTTTTCCCGTACCGGAACACTGTATAGCTTACCTTCCGGACAATCTCCTCAGTGTTGAGCTGCTGGTAGTGGTCGAACTGGTATTGGGTTATAGGTGGCAGCACTGCTTTCAGTGGCCTGGAAGAGGGCATGGTCATGACTGGAAGAGTAGCCGGCCCAGTTTGCTGGGCAGAGATCAGGGCATTGGTGATGCTCTGCATCCTTTGCAGAGGGGAAGCTGAAGCCTCGTCTGCACTGCCGCTAGAGGGCGGGCGTGCAGCATTTGGGCTCACCCTCAGGGCTCCTAACGGGCCTGGAGGTGGTGTACTATTTGATGAACCACCTGCAAATATTCGACTATCAACCTCATTCCCTCACGCGGAAACGAAAGTCCCAGTCTGGCATCACAAACTGACCCGACCCGAGTTCCCAATCTAGAGTACAGTACAGTATTTTAAAATACAGTATGTGCACCTATATTTAGGGTCATACACAGCGGGATTTTAAATTGCACCTGGGAACTCGAAGGAAAGCGTACGAACCTGACTCAGACTTGGGTCTGACGAGGGAAAAGGCGCTGGGCATCCTAGGCTCGTCGTGCTTGTCAAACTCGTCAGTGTCATCACCGTTGACAAGCTCGGCTTTGATTTTGGGCATTGACAAATCCTGAACCCCGGGGGTGGCCAGATCCTTGTGAGCCAACTTCTGCTCAAACTCCTTCTGAGCAGCTGTAAGCTTAGACAACTCTTGCTGGTAAATAGCCAGCGCCATCTGGATCTCTTCTTGTGAACGGTTCATGAACAGCCCCGGACTGGTAAAGGGGGAACGAAACAAACAACAGGAAGAAAAAAGAAAACAGTCGGTGAATAAAATTACTGTCATGTTCGTGGTGATGACAAAGCAACTTACTTGGCAGTGGCCAACCGGTCATGGAGATCCATTGAGACAGATTTTTCATCATCCATTCTGCCTCCAGAACCAGACAGCTTTGACAACTGCTCCTGGTAAATTCTGGCCACCTTCTCCTGAAAAAGACACAATAATTGAGAATGCAATTAGTCACGTTCTGCTGGCTATAGTCGACTTCAAAATTGTTTGCTGACATGGACCAGACCAGCATAAACTTAAAAAAAAAACAATAAAAATCGGCTTGACCAATATCAGGGGATATAAACCAGGAGTTCGTTTCTGGGTTGCATTGAATTGGCTTTCGAGCACCCGAGGAATGATTTCGGACCAGAATCCTGGGTTTATCAGTACTACGAATTCAATTAAGACAATTCAATAAATCACCTCCCCTTTTTTTCTGGCGAGCTACACAAAAACTGTTATTTCTTTCAACAAAAAAAAATCGACTTGACCAATATCAGGGGATATAAACCAGGAGTTCGTTTCTGGGTTGCATTGAATTGGCTTTCGAGCAGCCCATGAATGATTTCGGACCCGAATATCCAGGGTTAACCCGCCGAGGGAATGAAGCAGTGGATGGGGGTACTGTACCTGAGTGCTGGTGGGAGATCCGCTGGATTCGCTGAGATTGTCGCCCTGGTGGGCCTTGATGGCGTGGGACGCCTCGCTCAAAATGTGCGCGATCCGCTCCTCCGCCCCGGCCTCGTCCACCTTGAACGGCGACGACGTCGACTCCTTGCCTGCGGGGAAAACTGCTCGTCACTTTCCCACCTGGAGACTTGAGGGTGGCTTTTTTTTTTTTTTGCGACACCAGGGTAACCCGAAAAATCATTCACACGTCTCACTGTACTATTAATTCAATTAAGACGATTCAATAAATCACCTCCCGTTTTTTTCCGGGAAGCTACACAAAAACTGTTTCTTTCGAGAAAAAAAAAAACGACTTGAACAGCGTCAGGGGATATAAAAAGGAGTTCATTTCTGGGTTGCATTTTTTTCTTTCTGAAACCAGGGGTCATTTTGAGAATGACACGAACGCAATTTCCCATTGAAGGAAAAACTTTCCTTGAATCCTTAACTTAGAATTCTCATCGAATGAAGTTTAAATCACTAAAGCAAATTTGGTAGAGAAAAAATGGGCGCGTGTTTTATTATATTGCGAGAAAATCCTTGCAAATTTCTTTGGGAAAAATCAAGGAGCGTGTCCTACTCCTTGGGCGCGGGAGGAATTTGAGAAACTATAGTATTGTAAAATATTGTTGAAAGAACTTCATGAATGACATGTTCACTGCTGGTCCAGTAATTTAGGCTTTTTTCTTTCAAAACTGCCGATCGCTTACTGTTCAGTTCAACTGCTATTCTTTTTAAATAAATGGCAAAACATTTGAGGGGGTTCAACTGGGTACCAGATAATATCGGTAGCATAGAACATTCTCAGAAAATCGAAGCCTTAGGAAATAATGCTTGATGCAAAATTCAAATATTCTTAGGCTACAGTGCGTGCGAAAACAAATGGGAATGGGAAAAGTCTCGATCAGGCACTTGGTGGATCGAACACCAAATTTTGTCTACTAAGGCATAAAATCATATAAATTGGGGTACCAAGTGGTAAATTTCTTTGTGAAATTCGGCAAGAAATAATTTAATGTGTGCCATTTAGGAATAAAATTTACAATACAGGGTCTTCCCGATATTTTCTATATTTCTTTGTTTGCCGCGATGAAAACCATGTAAGAGTAGCTCTTCTCCGCTTTGAAAGAGAATTTGCATGCAAAACCAAGCGACAGCCTTTTTTTCATATTTTGTTTTATCATTTGTGTTGATTCATTTGCTTTCGGAAAGTGTCAATTAAGGGATTTCACTCGATCTTGGTTAACTCATTGTGATTAGAATAAAGTGTATACAGTGCGGACTTACTTCATAGCCTATTATATTTATTTCTCTGTGGGAAAAAAGCAAGTAGGAAAAACGCGGATGGGGCATGTCTTTGAAATATTCAAGCTGTAGGCTGCCGCGAATTTTTCCCCCAGGGCAAGTTACCCAAAATCAGGGTTCGGCAAATATACACACACACACAAACAAGCGCGCGCGCACACACGGCCTATATTAAAGCGGGTATTCGGTAATGGATCGATTTCCCTGCGCTGCTGACGTGTGAAAACTTTTTGAGTTACCCCCGGCGAGCAACACTCACCTTTCTTGGGAACCAGGCTTTTGAGGAAGTAGACGGCGTTGTCGTCAAAGGCCCAGGCGTGCATCTTGCGATACGAGTCCCGGCCCTTCTCGGTGAGCTTGTCCCAGGGCTTGGGTTTCGACAGGAGTTCGGAAACTGTCCCTTGGGACAACCCGAGGACGTATTTGGCAAACAAGCGTTGGCCCACGTTGTGGATCGACAGCAGCTCCCTCACGCGGCGTGAGATGAACATGGTGTCCAAGTTGTGGTCCTGCGAAATCACCAATCGATAAAGCATCCGAATGAATGAATGAATGAATGAATGAATAACAGAACACTTTATTTGCCACTTCTCAGCGTTCGCAAGGTTCAATCAAGATTCCCACTACCAAACCCCCCTTCCCAGCCAACCCAAATCTACTCAATGAAAACAGTTTATCTTGATCCTTTAAGATTTCAGAAAGGGTCTCTTCATTGAATTCCAGCATCCAAATGAGTACACAATTCGAACTTTCGGAAAATCTTGCTGATTATTATTCTTGATTACCTGTTTTCCAGATATTCAGGCAAAATAGCAAGGAGCGCATCATAAAATAGATTTCCAAAAACTTCTTAAATATTTGCGCAAGCGATAAACCGCTAAAAAGTTCCAATAAAATTTTAAACACGTATACAGTATTTCACAAATTACGTTGGGTAAAATCGTAAATACTTTCCTTTGATCCTAAATTAAGAATTGTCATCAAGTTTAAATCATCAAAAAATCTGGTCCAGAAAAATGGGCGTGTGTCCTGCGCATTTAAATAAAATCTTTGCGAAATTTTCTTGGGGAAAACTCGAGGAGCGTGTCTTACTTGAGGGAGTGAGGAATTTGAGAAAATGCAGTACAGGTAATGTGAAAAATATTTATAGAAGAACTTCATGAATGACATTCCATCTCACTGCTGGTCCAGTAATTTGGCCTCCTTCTACAGCATTTCAAAACTGGTAATATTTATTTTTAAAAAATGGACGGAACAGTTGAAGGGGTTCAACAGGATACCATACTTGAACCAGGCTGGGGGAACCCAACTCCCTTTGGTTTAGAGGAGGAATGGTTGTCGCTACATATAAAGGCTCTTTGACTGTAATACAGTACTTCGAGCGAAGCCGAGAAACCCCGTGAGATACACATTGACAGTACAGTACGGTACGGTACCTGGTACTTCTCCATGTTGGCCCTGAGGATGTCCTGCAGCCTGGCCTCCATGGGGTCGCCCTTGGGGATGCCCACGGCAGGCGGGTCCGGCGAGAACCTGTCGTCGTCCCCGTTGGCCATTCTGAAGGGAGTGGCGCCACGCGGGGGTTGCTGGGCGCCATCCGCGTCCTGGGCCCGCTCCAACAGCCGCCTCCAGTTGTGCAGCATCTCTTCGCTGAGACCAAACGGCGGCAGGGCCAGGGGGGCAGGTGCGAACGGGAACAGGCGGGCTGCCGCGGCCGCCGCCATGGCGGCTGACATGGCCTCCGGCGGCCCCATCCCCAACACGGAGTTCACTGCAAACATGAGTCAGGAGCAAATTGAAGACCCATTCTTCTTATGAAAAATCAACGTGAATTCCATTTTTAGGGGGGGGGGGGACACTTCATGCAATTCTCAAAATATGCAGTGTCTATGTATCATCTGACCAAGTATGGCACCTGTGGTACAAGATACCACTGCTGGTTGAAAAGTACAGTAGGACACTGTTATACAGTCAAACCCTGTTAAGACGCCCCCCAATAAAGTCCCACCCTTGGCAACCGCCAAAATGTTGAATGAAACAAATCTCCTCAATACTAAATGCCATAGAAAACCTCAATAAGACGCCAACTGCCATCCGCCAGCATTAGTGATGAAACAAAAGTGCTGTTTTGTATTAGTTTTGTCTTTGTTGCAACGCCAACATTGGGGTACAATTATATTTTCTGTCCAGGATCCTGATTGGCAAGAAGAAAACAAAATGACAATCTTCATTTTTCAAAAACTTTGAACAATATATAGACCTAATTTTAAAATTTGAATAAATTCACGCAGCAAAATTAATTTTCTGAAGGAGTAATGCATAAATCACAGCAATACTCTTTAGAAAATTACTGAAGTTTCTGGAAAACTTGTATTTCTATTACTTTTGAAGGAAAATCAAGTATTTTTGATCAAATGATTTAAAATGAAATATTCGATAAACCGCAAACCCCTTTAAACCGCCAGAATTGCTCTATACAAATGGTGGCGTCTTATCAGGGTTTGACTGCTTCTTTGATGGCGCAAATAAAAGCTGTCTTGATTTCTGAATAACAAACAATCCAAGCAAAAAAAAAGGGTGCTCATGAAAACAAATAACTCTTCAGATAAGAACCGAGGTCTGAAAACACAAACCTCATCTCAGTTTAAGCACACTTAATCTGTATGTAAAAATGTATTTCTATGTGTAAAATTATAACTCCCAACTACTGTATAACGAATAAGTCAAACCATGAACCAAACTGGAAAAAAATGGTAAGTGATTCACATAATTTTCCAAGTTTCAAAGATAATCATATGTACAGTGCCTACAAGTGGTGTACTTATGGTAACATTCAGAGTAAATCCCTTTGTGTGAGCACACATGATTCCATCTGCTACCTGAGACTAAAAATATGCACAGTTTGACCTTGCTAAGTCAAAATCCCATCAATTTTAAATCTCTATGGATCCCTGGCCCATTCCCATTATTTTCAAGACAAGTCCATCAAAATCTTACCAACTCTAAAATATTTGGCACCAACTTCCACTAGTCAAATTGTTCAAGGCATTTGTGTTGGTGAACTCAAGCTGTATTTTAGAAGATGTTTTCAGAGGACTAAGAAAGCAGATTTAAATTATTTTCTTGGTGTTCTTTATAAGGAATTCGGAAACTTTCAGGAGGTGTCACATCTAGGAGTAATTCTTTAAATAATAATTCGGTTGTTTAGAATAATTTTCTCTACTCGACCGGAGAAAATCGAAACATTTTCCGGACCTCAAAACCTCCCTGGGGTTGTATTTTTTTTTGGAGTCCATCTGAATTTGACTCAAAGGAAAAGCTTCAACCGTATATATACTGTAAAAAGGTTATTTTAGCGCGTTTCAAGCAAAGCCAGTGTTTCTCTCATAGACTTCATTTCCGACAAAAAATGCCGGAACAATTTCCGAATCATTGACAGGCTGCCAAGTTGGGTTTCGCTCAGAGAAAGCCCAGACAGACTCTGGGCGCATTTCCCACCAGTCGGGAAGAGGATTGCACAAGAAAATCCCCGAAACACAGACGGTTGTCGCTTTTTTGTTTCCAGTCGCAATGATCATAATAAATCGCGTGACAGCGGCGTGTTTCTGCGTTTTGTTGACGAGTGGTTCAACAAACCGCTGACGACGTGGAAACGGATCATCGGATCCGCCTTCGAACCGTTCCGCTATGCGTCAATGTCGAGTGTGTTCCTTTCGTTTCGCGTTGGCACTGCGCTGAAACGGGCTTCTTGGAACGTTTTACTTTATTCGACTGATTTTCTTTTTTTTGTCTGTGTGTCCCATTCGGAAATGGGTTTCTTACGAAGGAGAAGCAGAAAAAATAAAATAACTGGGATTCAAACCTGATGCGCTCGTTTACGCTCTTTAACAGAGTGTGGATCTTAATGAGAAAATATTTACATTTTACGCAGAAGAACGCGAAGTTCTCTCGGGATTTCTTTTGCCGCGAAAATACTGCTGTCATTTGATTTGTGTTCCTTGAATCTGAGGCATCTCCTTGAGGAGAATGCTTCCAGAATGTTAATCCGTGCTCCGACTTCAAAAGACTTGCGTGCGGTTTAATTTTCTGGTCAAAATAAAATTAAAAAATACAACACCGGTCCAATCACGAGAAAATATTTTCTCAATTTACTGCAAGTTGAACTAAAGCGTTTTGGATGGAAAATGCTAGACTCGTGAATGAAGAAATGCTAGTTCGAATTCAGCATTCGTCAGCACAAAAAGCATAAAAGGCGAAAGTCCGGGGCAAATTGCTAAATAAGGATGAATTTTGAGGATGCGAAAAATTGGAAAGTGGTAGGACTGCGATAAAAGACGCAAATTTTGCGTGATTAAAAGTACATAACTAACAGAAAAAAAGTGACGATTTCCACCGGAATTTTATGATTCAATCGCTGAATTTAATCACATCATGTTCTCTCTGTGCTTTGACAACCGAAGCAACTAATTTTCGTTTCGTCTTTCCCTAGTCTTCCATTCTAAAAAAAAATCGATCGGCGTATTTCATGGAAAAAAGAAAACTTTCGGGGATTTTTTCAAATAATATGCTGGTGAAAAGTAAAAGTAAACAATTATTTAACAGATGAATTCGGGTTCTTTCAGAATTTCATTCCACCTTCTTCGTGTTCATAATATTTTTAAAATCGGTTCAATTCGCACATTCCAAACCTGAAAGCGCAAATGTTTGATATTCACGCGTTTAATATATCTCCTGACAAGCCTGATAGAGGTTATATTCCGCTATAACAAATTCACGATACAATTCACAGTTTTTGGAATCGTGATTTTTCCTATCTAAGGTATACAAAAAATATTACTTCAGAGTTTAAACATCCTCGCAGTACGATTATCCTTTCAGTATCGAGCGCCTTGATTTTAGCGCTTCAGATTCGATCCCGATAAAACATCGTTCGTGACGTGCTTTTGGATGTCATTGTTTATGTCATGTGCAGGAAACACTGAAAACATCATCCTAAAACGAGAACAAAAAAATGCAATCCAATTCCCTCGACGAGTGGTGGCATAAACGCAGCCAGTGCTTATTTTTAATTCATTTACGTGACTTGAATGTTTTATTGAAATTATTTTGATACAAAACTAGCGAAGGATTATGAATTTTTTTTGAGTTCGTCCCCTTCTTCAACATCATCTCAGGACACGAATAAATTGACTGCATTCCCTTACTCAATGCAGTATAATTTATCGCTCCGAATAATTATTCGTAACGCGAAAAAACGATGACCGAAAAAGAGAAATTCCTGTTCATCAGTAGAATCTTCAGTATCCGATTTAATTATCGGCGTCACTATCCGGATAAACTAATAAAACAGATAATTGAAGAAGGGGAAATTTTCACGCGGGAAAATTTTTGATAGGTCATACGGCAATATATATTTTTATATATATTTTATATATATATTTATATATATATATATTTTTATATTTTGCTAGCTTTCTGATTCTAATTATGATGAGTATTTATGTATCTCATGAGGTTTATCAGACAGAAATAAAATTGCCTCAATTGAAACGATATTGGCAGCTTCGCTCTTCAAATCAACTTGATTTTTGGCAAGAGAAATCAAATGCGAGGTTAAGCAGAGCATACATAATTGAAGTTATACTGGCTTTCGGCGCCTCCTTCTAAATCAATTGAATAATTTTCCTGCTTGAACATCAATTCAACTTATTCCTGCGATCATTTTTTGAATCCGACAATGAAGAACGAACAAGAACTGAACACAGTACAGTACAGTATAAGTATCCACGGATGTGACTTCTGCTAATGGGAAACTTTTACAACGAACCCCTTTTATAACCCCGCGTGAATCGCGTTCATGTTCTTCATACATGTATGATGTACGCATCAAACTGCGCTGAATGTATGACGATAAAAACAAGTAGATGACACACACGATGGAGTGACACGCCCATTGCGCTGAAAAAAAAAGGGATAAAAACCTCCAGAGAAGCCAGGGAATCGCACATAAAGGGATTCCGGGGGGCTGGCAACCCTGCAGCAGCCAGAGAAACAAGCCCAGGGAGCAATTAAAGCGGCAGAAAACGCAGGGCCTGGCATCGGGACCACATTGCCCGGGATTTACGACACTGGCGGAACCCGGGTACGGAAAAAAAAGGGGGGGGGGGAGATCACTCACCGGATATTGATCGTTGAGTGTCGGGTTTCTTGTCGTCGGGCGAGACACGCTCGGATTTGCACACAGCTCGCAGCGGGTTCTTGGGCAACTCGCTAGACTTGAGCACGCTGAAATAGGCAAAGGATCCCAGGGTTGAGTGATAAAAATCCGATCGTTCGATCGATCGAATCAGCCAAGTTTCTTTTTTTTTACTTTTAATACTTGCTTGAAACGTTTCGCTCGCTCAATTATTCCAGAAAATATCAAAGCTCGGAATCTTTCCTTGACCGATAACGTTCCCGCACCGCGGTGTGCACTATAAATGAGCCGGTTTTTCAGAAGTGCATACAACGTTTCCTCGAAAATTGACAGGTCTCATACCTTTATTTTTCAAGATATAGATTAACCCTCTTTCCTTGGGCATTTTTTTAAATGGAAAATGAACTAAAATATTGTTGGGCCTTTTTCAAAACGTTCTTCGGCCTTTCCGCGACCGACAACTCTTCTGCTCCGTCGTGAAAGATAAACGAGGACGATAAAAATTCCTGAATTATCTTTTTTTCAAGTTGCCTAAAATTTTAATACTCGCAAAAGGTTACGCACCCGAGCAAAATGTCTAATATACGTACGTCTTTTAAACTTTTGCAATCAAGCTAATAATTTACCGCTTCAACTTTTCTGATTGAACGACCAGCAACAACAATTGTTTATACCGTGTATTGAATTCCGCGTGCATTGACGTCCAGTATATGCAGAAACAATATCACGATCCCAGATTTTTAAATTAAAATTGAAAGGCATACTGTCCACCAGTGAAATTTCCGGGTCATTTATATTGACAGGGATCATTTGAAGCATGATGTTTATATTAGCAGAGGTGTCTGGAATTTTCAACAGGGCATCGTTTAAAAATACTGTCGTTCAGATTTTCAGAATTTTGTCATGAATCAATAATGGGAATCTGGAATCGATACCACAAATTGAAAACTTATTCGAACTACTTCCGTGTATCTTGCATTTTTTCCAGTCGTCTTACTTTCACTCAGAACACGCTGCCGATTCAGAAGAAAATTTTTTCCACACAAGAAAAGTACTTCGAAACACGTCACCGTTTAAAAGCTAGTAAGTATTAGCATAAAAAAAAACAACAACACCTGCTGAAACTTTATTCGGGTCGGAGAAGCTTCATTATTTTACACATGGGGGTTTTCGGCGAGGGTTTGGAGGCTAACTCAAAAACATGAAACCGTACTCCTTTTCAATATCGACTTTATCCGAATATTGTCCCGATTAGACGCGACCGCCGATATTTTTAGAGTAGGTGTGATTGTAAAAATAA
>CAJPEX010000880.1:0-76373 GCA_905338405.1 Notodromas monacha
GGTCCCATTTATTTATCTTAGTTATTCTTCTAAAGTAAAAATAATTGAAAATAGGATAACAGTACAATGAAATTTTGGCATCTAGAAAAATAACATTCAAGTGAAAAAAATGAGAAGTCCCTCTATGCTGGAGGTAATTTTTTAAAATTACCTAAATGGATGGTAATTTGGTGAGAGACATGCCAAAGAAGTTTTCTTACATCAATTTTAGGGTTGGAAACATCTGTTTCTTCTAATTTGGCCAGGAATGTATTTGCAACTTTATCACAAAATGTCCCTATGTTGAGTCAGTGTCCTTGTGTCAGGCTTTATTTATTGATTTTTTATGATAAAATAAGTGTCCCTATGTCAAATTGTCCGCAGGTCGAGCAGTCCGCATGTGGGGGTCTTACTGCATCTACCGATAAAGTTCTGCATATTCAAACGACAAAGAAACGAAATCATTCCAGCGTACTGGTTTAGTGCAAACATGCGGTGCGGTACTGCAAGTTGCAGGTTCCCGAAAAAGAACACGTCGGAACGAAATCCATAATCAGTACTGCACTGCAGCTGTAACTACCCGTGTGCCGCGTGACCCTGCTTCACAGGAATGCCCCAATTTCTATTCAGAAAAATCGCCGTGCATTTTCTCGAATTAATGTAAATTAGGATTAATTTATGACCCCTTACCCACTTTTTGCCCATCAGTCTCTCGGGGACTTGCACGTACAGTATAGAGTACTTGAGTGCAATCTCTAATGCTGCACGGAGCCGTTTGTGAGAAAAGGAACGACACGAAATCAGAGCGTCGTGTTTACGTACGCACGGGAAATTTGATAGAATCTCCCTTAGCATTCATGATTTTTCGCATATGTGACCAGGACCCGGATATTTCAAGATTCCATACAATGAAACGATGATGCTGTTGATGGGTGGAATTGAAATGAGTCTGGTTTAAGGTTTCTTCATGAGAACGATTGAATTCAATAAACTTGAATCGGTTCTGGAAGCTTGGGATTTTCTTAACCAGTTCCGAATCTCTTTAGTCAGCGTTCTAAAAATCCTTGTTTTTTTTAGAACACTACCAGTAAATCACAAAAAATGCCATGAAAATAATAAGTTGCGTGCGTTATACGTGGGAAAATATGGTAAATATCGTGTTGAAATGACGCTGCATAGCGGAGACAAATTTGATGAAGTTCCTGTTCAAGCGAAATCACTTATGCGCAACCTTTATTCGATTCGAGAAAAGATTGAGTGCTTTTTCCGTACCATGTCACCAGCGACATGAAGATTTCCTGCTCAGAAAACTCACGATCTGCAATAGTCGAGAGGCATAGAAAATGCGAACTGAACATCAGTCGAATGCATAGTCATACATTTCCGCGCTTTAAAAAACTGTTCCCACCGGAGATGAAGAAGAAAAGCAAGAAAAAAAGCATTTTCTTTCCTCAATTTCAATACTGTACACGAAAAAAAGGGAGTTGAAAATTTAGATCTTTATCAAGCCTTCGTTGAATAGATTTTCAAAGCAGTTGAATACTTATTTCGCCTATGGATTTAAATTTTTTTTAATAATAGACTGAAAAATAAATGCGCGTTTATTCGTCGAATGCATGTATTATTGGCATGAACACACGCATTTTTGGCCGCAAGAATCTGCTTCATTTCCATGAAAAAATGAGTTTAAAGTTGAGTTTTGGGGATTTCATCAGAAACACGCTTTCCATGAAGAGCCAGCAAAGGAGCAAAGGTAACCATAAGATATGAAGCCTTCGCCGGATCACATTTTGCAGTGAAAGTGATCTGCATTGAAGTCAAATTGCGCATTCTCAGTTTTACCCTGATAAATTTGCATGGGTACTGTTTCTGTTTGGCATTTACACTCATGCTGGGTATCAAAGGCGTCTTTCAGGTAGCAGTCCTACGGCAGTGTTAGCAGCAAAAAAATGTCGTCACATTTACAGTGAGACCCCCACATGCGGACACCTCAAACTGTAGACAATTCAAGATAGGGACACTTATTTTCCCAGAAAAAATCAATAAATAAGGCCTGACACAAGGACACTGACTCAACATAGGGACATTTTGTGATAAAATTGCAAATACATTCCTGGCCAAATTAGAAGAAACAGATGTTTCCAACCCTACAATTGATGTAAGAAAACTTCTTTGGCATGTCTCTCACCAAATTAGCATCCATTTAGGTAATTTTTAAAAATTACCATTACAAGAAACAGATATTTCCAACCCTAAAATTGATGTAAGAAAACTTCTTGGGCATTTCTCTCACCAATAAATTACCATCCATTTAGCTAATTTTTAAAAATTCCCTCCAGCATAGAGGGACTTCTACTTTTTTCACTTGATTATTTTTGTAGATGCCAAAATTTCAGTGCACAGTACAGAGATACACTTTTCAATGCTCCAAATGTTCTTATTGAGTTGAAAATGAATTCACTAATTCAAATTCAAGTGGCAAAAAATTTTTTTCAGGGAATTCTGAAGAATATTTCTTCCAAGAAACACCAATTATAAATTATATAACGTAAGTCTATGGGAAAACAAGACTGGACTCAATTAGGGACATTTTGACTCGGGGACAGTCTTGATGCACCAATTTTGTCCGAATCTCGGGGTCTCACTGTATTTCGAATTGAGGGCGCCACTCAACGCGAGGAAGAGTAAAAAAAAAAATGAAAGAAAAAGGCATTGACACACGCTCCAGCATAGACAACCAGGACTCACCGATGACGTGGATTTTCTTCTTCAAGGAAACCGGCCTGGGCACGAGCGGGTTCTTGGCCCGACACGCGATCTCCATCTCCCTGTCGATTTCGGCAGTGATGGTCACGTTCAGGACTGACACAGTGATGAAGCCTCCGTTCTGGGCCGTGCGAACGTCCGGCGAGTCCTCCGAGTACGGCAACGGGTCCCCGTTGATTTCCCAGCCGATCGCCGCAGCTGGGTTACTCGGCGAAGTTTTGCACGTCTGCGGGAGCCAGTCTCCGATCCGTCCCGCACTTTTCCCCAGGATAACCACGGCTGGTGGCGGAACTATTCAGACACAGCCACATGGATTAAGTCACCTTGTGATGAGGGTTCCCGTCTGTCCTGTACTGCACTGTACTGTACAATACTCTGGGATTGGGGTTCATGGCCTCGACGCGATCGCGATTTTCCGACTGGATTGATTAATTGATTGATAAATAGTGAAACCTCGATAAGCCGTCGGTGAGGGTTTCGGGAGTTTAACGGGGTTATTGGCAGTTTCAAGATGTTGTTAGTTTATCCCCCCTCCCCCCAAATAACTGTATTATAAAAACAATAATAATGTTAAATTAAATTCTTATTTTTCTCAAAAACGTTCAAAATAACTCTGGGATACACGAATTACAGTATATCTAGCTAATGTTCCCAACAAGAAAATTATGTCATTTGTGTGTGCATGTGTGGGATTCTTTTTTGTTTTTTTTTGAAATCTCTTCGGAGCTCTCGATCCACAGACACTGGGGTATGATAAAACACATTTTATAGTTACAATTTTTGGTGGGGTATCAAAGACAAGATTACCTGGCAGAAGCCTATTTGAATTTTCAATAATCTTGGCAGATGGAAGTTGGCATTTTAATAGGACTTCCAATGTTATTATCATAGAGGAATTGCTTTTTTCAAAATTAATCGGCTGTTTTAGTGATGGTGGGTTGCCAGGGGAGTCTTAACAGGGTTTTATTTCACAAGGTTCACAACATTTTTACACATTCATTCTGGCCTATCAAACAATTCACTATAAACAGTATAGATATTGAAAGAAAATACTGTACATCACATTGCATACAACTATGTATAGATAAAACATTGTCATCCTTTTCTTGAAGAATGACAAAAATAATGGCACATGCAATTACTGAGCTTGAATGAAAGCGGATGATTTCAAATCAATTAATAAATTTAAAAGTAATCCTTGATAAAACTCAAAAGAAATGCATGGTCCTCTAATCCTGACTTATTCCGGTACACGGGTACAGTATATGAAGGAGCATCATGGAACCCGAAAGAAATTGGCCGTCGTCTCTTGGATGAACACTGCAGAGATTCTCATTTATTGTCCTATAGTATCAACGCGAGTAATTTATTGTTCATTTCCATTTGCGTAAAAGACGAACAACCGTCAAGTTCAATTTTTATTTCGTGGAGATTGCAAACTTTTGTCACTTGAATCTTGTTCAGCGGAAAAAGGGCAGGTTGCGATTATTGTCAGAAAAATTTCAACAATACATTTCATGTTGACATGCGGTCGCGAGAATCCCATAAACTAGCTGCAACTTCCTCGCGGGGACAGCAAAATCCACTGTACAAATTTAATAATTAGCAATACCACCTGTAACACTGGACTTTGTTGAAGCAGCACCAGAGATTTATTCATACTCGCAAATTGGAAACACACTCAGTGTCAACGTAAGCAGATGCCGTAAATAAACCTAGTTGGCTCAAGTACTGTACCATAAGGGAGGTCATTTACTGACTGAAAATCCAGGAACATTTCAATTTCAATCAGGATCAAACCACAATAAGCTGCAACCAATCGTTCATAAGGTTTTTGGTGGTTCACGTGGGTTGACAGTTTAAAGAGGTTGGTGGTTTATGAAAAAAAAGCTAAATGCTGTAGCATGAAAATCAACTGTGATTTAAGATGAGATTCTCATTCTTCAAGAAATTCAAATAAACCGGGGATGCGTGAATTACAGCATATCTAGCTAATGTTCCCATGAAGTAGATCATGTCATCTATGTACGCTGTTTTTTTGTGTGCAGCGGATTCCTCTTACAGAAAATCAAATCATCTTGTCAAGCACCGCAGATAAAATCAATTGACAAAAGTCTATCAAGTTTTCCATAAATTTGCGGGTGACAGTTAGTGTTTCAATGGGGTTTCAAATGTCAGTATCAAGAGGGAAGATTTGCTTTTCAAAATAAATTGGCTTTTACAGGTGGTACCTCGCAATTCATCCTCCTGCAATTTGACCGTCCCGCAATTCGACGGTCGAGTTTGCAGGGATTTTTAATTACAATTCGACCTCTGCCCCAGAATTCAAACTGATTTGGCCATTTTTTTTTGCTCATCTTTCTCAATTTTAGGAATCGTCTCGCAATTTAACCCTAGTCCGGCGACGGATTAGGGTCGAATTGCGAGGTACTGTACCATCTGTATCAATGGTGGCGGCTTTTATCAGGGTTGGACTGTAGTATTACTGGCAAACAATTTTTTTTTGACCAGAGGTTCAGGAATTGTTCGGCATCGTTCCGAACAACATCTGACCGATGTCTGGTTCGAGTTTGAAGCTAGTGCAGGAAAGGATTCCGAGACTCGCTATAGGAACTTTTCGAAGTACCCCGTCGTCACCGAAGCCAACCTACTTCACGGGATAGACAGCTCATACGAAATTCCCCGTCGGCGCAAATCTAGAACGGCTCTTCAAGAGCCGCAATTAATTGACGTTCCAACTTGTGTGCACTCGAGTTTCAAGACACACACACACACACAGAGACAGGCAGAGAGAGAGAGAGGGGGGGGGGGGAAGAGGGAGAAATGACAATGCAGGACTCGCACAAGAGCCTGGTGAAAGTCGGCGAAGTGGAAGTGCCACGGACTATATCGGCACCTTACACGCATTGTTCGATTGACCGCATGCGGCTGGCGTGTAAAAAATGGCGCAGTACTACTTCCGCTCTGGAAGACGGTAACGTTGCGGGTGCGGAACCATTCCTCAGAATGGGTCAATACTTTCGTTACCTCGCCGGCGGCGGGAAATCCCTGGGAGAATGCCCTCACTGAATCCTGCTAATTTTTCGTTTGTTCATGAAGTCGGGGATCACCAAAGAAAACTGCTTTAAAAAAAAATCAACTGGGCTAATTGGTCAAAGGATGAATTATTTTGTCACTCTATTGCACTGTAACCCAGAATGCATAACCTAGATTCCTAGAACATCTCCCTCATCGAATTTTAAGTCCTTGATTTGTTCAACTCATTTTGCAGGTACAATAAGTGCATTGCATTCTCTGACATGGGTCACATGGTCCAAGATTTTGAAAATCTGCTCATGCACTTCAAGGCAAATGCATCAACAATAATTAAAATCTCCATGGGATTTTGTATGCATGACTCAAACAAAATTGAAAAAAAATTATATGCGCAAAAAGAAAGTATACAGTATAGGTAATAAAAAACCTAAGTAACTGGAAATATTCTGGAATCCCCACAAACGTCTGTTTCGAAATTCAGACATATTGCTCAAAATCTTGCCACATGCACGTCTTCCCCATTCCAACCCGACGGACGAGAAGCCCAGGGAGATATAAAAAAAAAACCTTCCAATAGTTCTGCCTTCTTATTTTTCCCTTCCTCTATAAAAATTATCGTTGAAATTTCCTGAGACCGCGTTGAAGTCTGGTGGTTGAATTCCACGTGTATCCGTAAATATTCTGCAGTGCCTGGACAACACTATTTGTAAAGCCTTGTCCAACCTAGATAAACCGGCACCAATTTTTTAAAGGTTTTGGGGGCGATTTATTGGGCACCTGGCAATTTTAACAAAAAGTCAAAATAATATTAAAATCAAGTATAATAGACAATAAAATTCGCATTCTTCTGGAAAACAACTCAAATGACCATTGGATGGGCAAATTCTATCCAGCTAATATGTTCCGAGAGAGTAACTTGTCAGCTTTGTGTTCATTTTTATTTTTATTTTGAGACATTTCAAAGAAACTTGAATCTTGTTGATGGGCTGTTAAAGAGAAAATGAATTGGCAGGAGCATTTTTGAGTTGTCAATGATTTTGGCGGATGGCATTGTACTGTAATGGGGTTCCCAATGCTGTCACGGATTTTTTCTTCATTTATTTTTCATAATAAATTGGCAGTTGCCAAGGGTGGTGACTTCTTGGGTGGCATCTTAATGAAGTTTGAATGTATTTGAGAATTTTCTGCTTATTCATCTATCGATTAGTTTCATCTATGGGAGAAATTCACTAAACTTTGTTTTCATCCAGTGTCTGCGGAACTTTTGGAGAGGTCAAAAACACAATGAAGTACCTCAGATTGATGCATGTTACATTATATAGCAGTGTTTTCCAACCTTCTTGGGCCCACAACCTGGGAAAATTCCATGTACATTTTTGCAGGAAATTTAATTCCCAAATCAAATTTCTGCAGTCCAGCAATGCTTCATGAAGTTTTGCAGACTCAAACACGTTTATGGTAAGTTTGCTTGAAAGACTTCATGGCAGGCATTTGAAAAGTTCCTTCATGAAAAAATTAAGGTAAAGCACCAATAAAGCAACTGTAGTTGAATGACATCAAAAATAGCAAGGTGGGCTTGAAGAAAGGTTTCTCAGAATAAAATCAAGTGATTCATTTCAAGGGGTAAAATTTTGTATGAAATGTTATGAGAAAAGCCAACTTTTATTTTCCACTAAATGATTTCATGAACATTGTCTTTCTGGAATTTCAGATAAAGATAACAGAATTCATTTTAACTTGTGATGAACTTGTTATGCTGGAAACTTCCCGAGGACCAGAAAAAACCTCTGTGTACTGGTGTACCAGTTGGGAAACACCCCAGCAAATAATTAAGCATTTTGAAATGCGTTTTAAGGCAAAAATGGTATGCGTTTCATGCCCTTCCTGGTTACACCTACTCAGGAATTTCATTAGTGCATTTCATGTAGGAGTTTTGAAAAACCTTCTACTTGAAGCCAGGTATTTATTCAGGTAAAACTCAAGTTCATCCTGGATAGGATTGATTATAATGCAGAAATGCATTTTGATACTAGCTTTTTTTTATTGTTACAAAGGAAACCACAACTTGAAAAAATATTTTCAACAACACATACTGGACTAAAGACTGCCTGGGCAGTACTGCCTTATAGTCTCCACTCGACCAAGAAGGTGCAGTTTAGTCATGTTCAATAATTCACATTTTCCAGACTATAGGCATTCGTAACTGGAATACTGTAGCGCGGGCATTGCCGGCGCGAAAAGAGGGCAGCCGAGAGCGAGTTGCAAATTATTAGCAGGAGCACAGTACAAGTACAGAACAGAATTGTTTCCGGAAGGGATTCAACGCAGACTTGGGAGGAAGCGGAAGCACTCACAATAAACGGTCATCTGGATGCTGGCACTGCGAGACTCGCCCTGAACTCGGCTGGAAGATTGGCAGAGAAAAACGGCGCCGTTGTCGCTAGAGTCAGCGTGAAACCGGTAGACGTTGATGGATTCCTGAGTGGATCTGACACAGAGAAAAAAAAAAGAACGTTCAGGTTGATGCAGTTCCGGGTCTAAACTCATCCGTATAGCCTGCATGAATTATGCATGCTGTTGCGGAGTTCGCATTGAACCCGTATCGTTCTGCGATGAAAACACTTTCAAGGCCCTGCTGTCGCCGATGTACTGATGTACGTTCAATGTACGCGAGGCTTCATCTACTATATAAACTGCGTGCAACTGCATTAACGCCCCATTTTCGTCAACAACACGCGAGATATTCAATCCTGGAGCAATTCAACACCTCGTTCACCTTGAGCTTCGTTTCCCGTAATCTCCGGTAATGCACAGGACAGTACACAGTATTCGTGCAAAATACAGCAAACAAATAAAGCTCTCTCACTCTCTGCTTGCTACATGCATATAAACTAAGCCAATCAATAAACAAAGGGACTCCGACGTACAGATGATCCGACTTATGGGGACACTGGAAACAAAAATCTGCTTGACAAACACTTTTCCAATATTTTGACATCTCTTGATTTTGCGTGCCTCTTGAACATATTTCAAGAGATATGAACAGGCTGATTCCCTGGCTTTTTTTTCCAGAGTTTTTCAGTCACATGTGCACAGGATAGCGAGAATTGTGCTTCTCATTTGCTTCTTCTGCGCATTTTCATGCGGAAAGATCAGATTATGTGAGGGGTTTATTCTGCACAGTCATTTTCTGTATCTTGGAGTTGATAAAACCCTTTCATTAAATTTTTAGGGTCTTTTCTCCTAATTGTTTTATTTACAGGAGAACTAATTAAACATGTTCCCGTTGAAGCCTATTGGAAAAAATGATCTGACATAATATGTATTGGGAAAAGGTCCAGGCACCAAATGTGTCCGGATCTTGGGGCCTCATTGTACTGTACAGTACTGCATATTAAAACACGGACCGAATGTCCGCTTTAAACGCCCTTTGCTGGATTCCGTACAATGTGTCCAATAGAGTGACGATTTCTTATACCATTCAACACAGCTACAGTCGACAGCCCACACACAAGGGCTTGTTCTTTCAGTTTTTATCAAGGCCACAGTTGGGAGGTTTCGCATTTAGCCTCAAACTGTTAAATACTGTACTGTACAGTACTTGCGCTCTACGGAGCACGAACTACTCCGGTCGGACCTCCATCCGTAATTTCAAGCGAGTATAGTACTGTACTCGACGTCCTTTTTTTGTTGGGCGCTCATAACGCTATACAAGTGACGGGAAAAAGTCTTAATTTTATGAGCTTCACATCCTGGGAGATTTGAAAATAAAAATATGACAAAAGAATCCGGATTAATGCATAAAGAAATGTCGGAGAATTACTAGGAGAACAATTGACCTTCAGCGCGGATCACGAATGATGCCCTCGAATCAGACATTAAGTGATCCCATCATCGTATATCTCGTGTAGAGAAGCTCAGGCATGCATGCATGCATGGCCATGCATGAACCCAAACGCAGGTCGATTCGGGGAAACAATGATATGCCATTTTGGCTGCCATTAGTGACATGCCGAAAGCTACCCGCACTCGCGACATGATAAATACTTCCGGTTCATATCATGGCATCCGCTCGCTTGTGACTCTCCGTCTCGTCGCGAATGATCTCACGGCGACCTGGCTTTCATCTTCGCGGGAATTTGATTTAACGCGCCGCCACGGAAGCATCTGATTGCAAATTTAATAGCTTTTCCAGTTCGCGTCCTTTCGACATTTAATCTGCTCGACCTGGAAGTTCTACTCTCACTATCGCGGCATAACAACGAACGCGGATTTAGTGGCAAGTTTTCGGAAAACCTTGGGTAAATATCGGACTGGAGCACTCCGCAGCTTCTCCGAGAACCGCAGTCACGATTCAAGCAAGGATTTAAAGGCCATTAAATGATGAAAGACCGACGTTTGCTTCAAAGCACCCACGCATCAAGGATTACGTTTTGGAATGAACTGCACGAAATAGGCTTTCGCAACTCACTTAAATCCGATGTTTTCATCAATGCCGTCTATACGGCGATAAACCACTCCAGTGCACGGACTCGAAATATCTTTCATCAGTACCATCCAAAATTTTCTGTGGGATCGATTATTATACGGTACACAACTAGGAATCAAATTTAAAAAAAAAATGCTGGACACAACCATCATCAGCACATCCTGTATACCTCGAAAATTCATAGATCAATGCTGAGTTTACAGGTTGAATAGTTGGAAATTTGAGCGAAAATATGACAGTGCCCACATCGAATTAACCAATGTGAACATTTTGGGGTGTGCCCCAAAATGTCTTGGGTAAAAGACCCAATAAGTCTTGGGTAAAAGACCAGGATGCTTTAAAGTGAAATCTGCTCAAAGGATTACATTTTAGTACGGTGTCCACTGCTTGTCCCAGTGTTAGTTTCTCATCCTGGAAAATTTCAAATCTAGCACTTGCCCATGAATGAAGCTGCTTTTTTTTAAATGTAGAAAATCACTCAGTTTTTGAACCAATAATGAAGAAATCTCAGTATATGATGTCAGAAAATCGAGGTCTGTATCATTCTAGGCATGTATGATGAAAATAAACATTTTCCAGTGATTAATTTTGAAATGCCTGCGATAAAAAAATTATTTGGTGCCACAATTTTTTCCTGATGTCCCCAAAAGTGTATTGTAACAAGATTATACTCCACAAGCTGAGGGTGCTCAGCCACACCTGGGCACTGGACAAATTTTAGATTTCAAAAATTTCAACAGGTCACACATGGAAGATAGCATGCCCAGTTGTGTAGCCCAGACACACCAATGGGCATTAAATGTAAAAAGTGAATCATACTGAAGCTGGTTTCTTGTCAAAGGACCACCAGTAATTTTGTACTTGTGCTCAATGCACCAGTTGTGGCCTGGTGGGTTGTTCCTCATTGTGGAAAATTTATAATCTAGCACTTGCCCATGAATGAAGCTGACTTTTCTTTGAATACAAAAAACACTCAGTTTTTGAACCACTCATGAAGATATCTCAGAATATGATGTCAGAAAATCGAGGTCTTTATCATTCTAGGCATGTATGATGAAAAAAACATTTCCCAGTCATTAATTTTGAAAAGCTTGCGATAAAAAATTATTTGGTGCCACAATTTTCTCCTGATGTTCCCAAAAGTTTATTGTAACAAGATTATACTCTACAGGCTACGGTTTTGTTCAGCTTTGACTTTATGTAAGGGTCTCCTTGCATCAGATGCAAGCTCTATGCTAAACACACAATAAGTCCTGAACAATTTTGATCATTTTCGTGAGGTGCGTAGAGGAAGTTTTAGTCGGATGCAAAATATCCTGTGTTCGGTAACTCTCCGTGATGGCACTCCAAACGAAAAATAAAAAATAAATGCACCGGCCGAGTGGAGTCCTGACGAAAGCAACAGCAACAACGACAACGGAAGAGGATGGACACATTCCTTTTCAAAAAAGAGGGAGCTGCGGTAAATGTAGGTTTAGGCGGCGAATTAGTCTGTACGCTGGCCCAAAGCGGCCTTCTTTCGTCTTCCCGTACGTACCTACCTGTTTGGTTGGACCTCATAGCCGACACTCCATTTTTGATGAGCTCCCCGTCCTTGAACCATTCCAGCAACGCCGGTGGGTTCCCCCCTCGTGCAGTGCAGGTGAGATTAACCTCTTCCCTGAGCCTCGAAGGAACGCTCTCGTTGTAGCCGGTGATGACAGGAGGGCCCGGAGGATCTGCGCCAAATACCAGAGGTTATATTCGCGTTTCTCGCGGGGATGGTGGCCGATTCTGCGAGTACGGTATCGTACTAGACTACAGTACACTGCTGGTCTGCTGGATGCAGCGGGGGATCGGCAGAATAAGTTGTTTTCTTTTTTACTGCTGGCCAGAGGGGTATTCTCTTCAGCAAAATCAAATTATCAGAGGTAGCAGGGAAGTCTGTTATATTCACCTAAAATTTTGGAAATACAATTTCAATTTAAATCATCTCAATAAGAATTAAGAAGAATAAAAGAAGTCTGCTTTCAACACTTCAGACAAAACTTCTCCGGCTAAAGTATATTATTTCCATCATTGGTCTTTAACTCGATTTTTGCAGCAACAAAAAAGAGCTTTGTTTTGAAGGCTTTGCGGCAGGTATTTAAAAAATGTCGCCTGGTCTGCGAAAATTTTATTGAACTTTGTCAATCCGCACAAAAAAAAAGATATGCATGGATACGCGCCAGGACGCAGGTCTACGAAGAACACTGAACTAGACAACATCACTTTTCAGCACATTTGTCAACTGCTCAATCGGGATGCCCCGAGATCGATGTCTCTCGATGACACCGCACATTTTCTGCAGTGTTTTTTTCAAGTTAAACCGCACTCGAGTGATCGGGAGTAACGATGTCTGGATTGATCTGGATCTGTAAGGTTCTTGTGTCGAGCGTAACGATGGTCGGGTAATCTCTGTCAAACGTGACAGCATCATTTATAAACCGAGCCTTTGTAACCTTGTGTGCCTGACTGCTTTCATCGACTTAACCTTTTCTTTTAAAAAACACACAAGCATTTCACATTGAGATATTGCGAAGATCATGGTGACTGAAGGTCGAAGCTTTAAAAATATGTGGTCAATGATTCTTTTTTCGTATCTGATAGTCGTGGTTGCCACGAGTGCGTCGAATGGAATCTCGTCGCGATGTATGTCAATTCAATGCTTACCCTAAATTCATTGCTTTCATTTAGAGGAACAGTTGACAAAAGAAGAGATAATATAGTCAAACCTAGTTAAACCGCCAACGTTTGTGCAGCAGGATTTTGGCGGTTTAACCTGGATGCCGGTTCATCAGGGTTGCACACAAAGAATAAATTCAGGAAAAGCAAGAAAAAAAAATATTTTTTCAAGATAAAAGTTTATCCTACTTCCTACCTCTTAATGTTTGAAATGATGAGACGAGATCATTATTTCATGAAGAAATAATTGGAACACAGAGTAAATAATTTGCCTGAATTTATAGACAGAGAAAAGTGGCTGCTTTAAATGCTATGCTTCCTTATCCTTTTTATGCTTTCAATATTGCCGATTACAAAACTGGCAACTTTGCTGGGTCACTGGAGCATTATTAATCAACATTGGGTCTGAAAATTGCATGCCAATAGTGGAAAACTGGGTTTAGTATAGGATTAAAAATTTGCATTCAATCTTCCTTGCTGTATGCAAGGGGTTTCTTTGTCTAAATAACTGGAGGTTCTCAGTGGCATGTGTTCATTTGGGGACAATTCCAAAATGTGGCTTGGTTTCTGATACCTCATATGCTGGAATTATTATCATATTACAAAGCTGATTTAACTGAGTGAGTGGTGGGTGTTGGCCTTTGTCTTTTGTCTGCTGATCAATGGAAAGCTTCTTTTACTACTGAAGTCCTATAGTTAAATTTCTGAAGGTGCTAACATTGCTTGCTAGCATTCCAGGGCACTCAAAACCTCAGGCATCAGAATGGCAAACAAGTATCCCTGCTTTAATCACTTCCTCCCCTCTCTTGAGGAATCGAACCTATTTTCACAGGGAAAATTCATTTGTTTGCATTATTTTGAAATTTTCATGGTGAGAAGTTTTAAGATTCAGTTAGCTTTGAGTCTAGTAAACTTTTTATAGGAATTCTCAAAACCTTAAAAAGAATCCATGAATTTGTCAGAAAATCCACAAATGCCTTACAAACTTCTGAGAGCTTCATAGCTTAATTTTTAGTAGTCTTCAAAATTCTACAGGACCTTTTGAAGGCATTAAAATGAATTTTTGGGGATAAAACCATCATAAAATTGGATTAAAATGCTACACATTAGTTGGAGAGACAATGAACCAATTGTTTGAGAGTATTGCAGGCAAAATTAATCAAAGGTTTCCTGAGAAGAAAAGTTAACTCTGGAGAACACCCCTTTAAGGAGGAGAAATGTCATTTGTTTTGGAAGGGAAACATGGTGCTTCAAAAAAGGAAAACATTTGAACACATAAAAGAGAGCATTGGCAGTTCAACAAGGGAAGAACATATAGGTGAATGCCAATTTGTGGAAAGAAAAATTTATTCCTCTTTATCAAGGTATCCCCATCCCTTCAACATCAGGCAGATTGGTTTGGTGCAAGTTTTTGGGGGAAACCAGGGTTGGGATTTATTTGGGGGGGGGGGGTGGTTTAATCGGGGTCAACTGTATTATGTTGTTGTTTTGGTGTCCCCTGAAAATGCAAATTTTTCGTCAGCAGATGATTTGCCATTAGTCTGTCAAAAGAATGCCAGTGCATTTTCAGAATTTCCGCATTACATTATACTGTACCCCCCCCCCCCCCCCGTCTCAAGTGTCAAGAAAATTTCGAGACAAAATAATGCTGCTATCTACATTCACAATCTTTTCCCGTCAAAGCCGCCTCTACTATCAATTTTCTCATCATTCGATTATATGAGCACGTTTTTGTGAGTGAAAATGAAGAAAAATTACTTTATTATTCATACAGTATTTTGCCACGATATGCCACAATATGCCGAGGTCAAAATACTGCCAGAGGATCTTTCTTGACTTTCAGATTGTTTGGCATTCTGTTGGAATGGATTTGAAATTTGTTGTTGTTATGATTTGCGGAAGTGTACTACACACAACTTGATGAAAGCACATTGATATGGATATTAACACGTAAATAATGTTGGTAAAAAAAAAGTTATTCTACATTCTGACAAGAAACTTTCTTCCTCCTAGCTGCACAAACATCGTTTCGAAGAAGACGTGTTCGCATAAATTTCCCGAATAATGTCAAAACTGCATACCCAATCATTTTCCTTAACCCTATGAGTTTGATGTACAGGAACTTCGTCAGTCCTATATGAGGCATACTGGAAAAGTTTTTGAAAAATTGAAAATATTTTTCTCATGTCATATCACGAACTTTTTTGTACATGAAAGGCCTTTTTTTTGGGTTACATCATGCAAATCACTGGTGTCCTATATGTGTACGCGAATATTTTATACAAGGTCGCAGAATTATGTGATGAAAGAAAAAAAGAATTCCGGATGGATATGCACTTCGATTGTCACTTTTAAGAAAAATCTGATTGTGTTCTATATGCGACGGATGTAATTTCATTGAAAAATCCGACACGAGGTGGCTGTTTCATTTCGCAAGACTCGCATGCCATCGTTTCAGCAAACTATGCCTAAAAAGCATTACTGCTGTGAAGTTTTTAATGGAAGTATAGGCCTTCGTGGGTAGCGTAAAGCAAGGTTAAACGCGACCACGACACGAGAGGCTTCCCCGTTCATCCAGGCAATAAATCACAAGTGATGTGATATGCACCTTTTCCAACCCCCCTGAAAGAATGAGCGAAATGAATTCCGCTTTGATGCTGGTCTTGTTTCCGGTGTTCCGAACTTGAAAGCTGGGGCTTTCGCGGGATGATCCCGTGAAGGACGAGACGGACTTCCGGGACCGTTTTGTGTTTCAAGCCGCCGGGTTGATTTGCCAGGGTGCCTCTATAGGAAGATTACGACCCCTTTCCTCACGGGCTCGGCTCGGGATGAAACATCATGTTTCCGGCACGTGGGTGGAGGGCCACTTCACTTCCGGAATGATTATTCTCAGACGGGTCTCCTATGCGGGAGGGGGGTCGTCCCCGGCCCATGAGCATGAAACTTACTTGACATCTACTTCTATACCCTCTTTCCCCCCAAAAATATGACCTGGCGAAAGAACATCCCTAGCAAAATTTTTGGCTTGCACATCTCACTTTGCAGTACAGTACTGTATATTGTGTAAGCCAGCAAGAGTGAAATCCTGTTGTAATATGCATTTTGTTGCAACACATTTTCTCTTATATACATTTTTCCTGGTCCCTATAGTTTCTCTACCTTCAGAACATTATAAAAAATGTGTTTCAAGCTTTCAACAAACTGATTTTAGGCTATTATCTCAGGGCTATGAATTGTTGCCCTGATTTTGTACATGGGCCATATATTGGGATTATTTGATAATTGGCTGAAAAATGGGGGGAAAAATTGGACCAGTGCAGCATTCCAACTTGATCAAAGAAGCAAAACTTCTATGCAGAGCAAATCTAGTGTTCCAAAGAAATTCAGAACCTGACATATTTCTTGGGGATTCTTTAGCTCTATTTGAAATTGTTTTCTGTTCTTTAAAATGAACAGTATGTTGGACAGAATTTTCATCTATTTTAAAGCAATAACGTGAATGAATAAGTAGATTTTAATGTAATTACAGCATTTCTCCCAGTTGTAATTTTGTTTCATGTCATTTTTCAAGAAATTCAGCACATCAGTAAAAATGCAGGTTCAGAAATAGAGAAGTTCTAAAATCTAAAAACATTTTTGTCCTCATTTCATCAGAGAGACTTAAAAATTACAACAGGTCTTGAATTATCTGCTATACAGAAGCACAAGCACTCAGCAGTATTCATCATCCATTTCCCACAAAATGTCAATGAAAAATGTATTGAAATCTATGAATCTGGACACAATGAATTCTTCCTTGGAACATATTTTTTTGTCAGGTCCCTGGGAGTTTGATGTAATAAAGGTTTGTGGTACTGTACATCAAAGGCAGATCAGGAATAAGTGACATTGATATTAATCGCGCATTGTGCACATTAAATTGCATAATACACAAGTTGTACCACGAGAATTGAATCAATTGAATTAAATGCATCTCTCTCCAAAACTGAAATGTAGTACAGTGAAATCCCAATATAAGACGCCACCATTTTTCCAAAGCAATTCTGGTGGTTTAAAGGGGTTGGCAGTTTATTGAATATTTCATTTTAAATAATTTCATCAAACATACTTGATTTTCCTTCAAAAGTAATAGAAATACAAGTTTTCTAGAAACTTCAGTAAAATTCCAAACAGTATTGCTGTGATTTATGCATTACTCCTTCAGAAAATTAATTTTTCTTTATCAATTTATTCAAATTTTGAAATTAGGTCTATATATTGTTCAAAGTTTTTGAAAAATGAAGATTGTCTTTTTGTTTTCTTCTTACCAATACAAGATCCTGAACAGAAAATATAATTGTACCCCAATTTTGGAGTTGTAATGAAGACAAAACTCATACAAAACAGCACTTTTGTTCCATCACTAATGCTGGCGGATGGCGGTAGGCATCTTATCAAGGTTTTCTATGGCATTTAGTTTTGAGGAGATTTGTTTCATTCAAAATGTTGGCGGTTGCCAAGGGTGGCGCTTTATTGGGGGGGGGGGAATCTTAACAGGGTTTGACTATATGTACACTCAGGTACACAGTATGTGGCAGTGAGATTACCAATAATAACATTTTTTCTATGCAGAATGCGCTCGCAATTTCTGATGCAGTGTTCACTCTTGAATAAAATCTTCAGTGCTTCAAATCCTTCCAAGTTGAAGTGGGATTCAATCAAAATTGATGTACAGTAGCTCTCTTATTTTTTCCCGGGGAAAACATGGCACTGTACAGTACTTTCCGCTCCTGTTTTTATCTTCAGCGTCGTGAATCCCAGTGCACTGTACTGGGTGTTTAGGGACCCTTTTCTTTGCCCGAACAAATCCCGTGCTGAAACTCCTGCATCTCCCCCCCCCCCCCAATAAAGCGCCACCCTTGGCAACCGCCAACATTTTAAATAAAGCAAATCTGCTCCATGTTAAATTTTATGGAAAACCTTGATAAGACGCCATCCGCCATTAAAATAGTGATGAAACAAAAGTGCAGTTTCCTGTTGGTTTTGTCTCCATTACAACGCCGACATTGTTTTGGAATTTTAATTTCTGTCAAGGATCTTGCATTTGCAAAAATTAAAGAATAACAATCATTTTTAAAATTCGAACAATAAATTGACCTAATTTTAAAATTTGAATAAATTGATGCAGCAAAATGAATTTCTGAAAGATTAATCCATTGGTCTTTGGAAAATTACTGAAGTTGAAGAAAACCTGTATTTCTACGACTTTTGGAGTAAAATCAAGTATTTTTGATCAAATAATTTAAAAGGAAATACCNTTCAGAACCTGACATATTTCTTGGGGATTCTTTAGCTCTATTTGAAATTGTTTTCTGTTCTTTAAAATGAACAGTATGTTGGACAGAATTTTCATCTATTTTAAAGCAATAACGTGAATGAATAAGTTGATTTTAATGTAATTACAGAATTTCTCCCAGTTGTAATTTTGTTTCATGTCAATTTTCAAGAAATTCAGCACATCAGTAAAATTGCAGGTTCAGTAATAGAGAAGTTTAAAATTTAAAAACATTTTTGTCCTCATTTCTTCAGAGAGACTTCAAAATTACAACAGGTCTTGAATTATCTGCTATATAGAAGCACAAGCACCTAACAGTATTCATAATCCATTTCCCACAAAATTTCAATAGAAAATGCGTTGAAAACTATGAATCTGGAACAATGAATTCTTCCTTGGAACATTTTTTTTGGTCAGGTCCCTGGGAGTTTGATGTAATGAGGGTTTGTGGTACTGTACATCAAAGGCAGATCAGGAAGTGACATTGATATTAATCGCGCATTGTGCACATTGAAGTGCAAAATGGACAAGTTGTACCACGAGAGTTGAATCAATTGAATAAATTGCATCTCTCTTCAAAACTGAAATATGGTACTGTATATGTACACTCAGGTACACAGTTTGTTGTAGTGTATGAGATTACCAATAATAAATTTTTTTTTCTATACAGAATGCGCTTGCAATTTCTGACGCAGTGTTCACTCTTGAATAAAATCTTTAGCGCTTAAAATTCTTCCAAGTTGAAGTGGGATTCAATCAAAATTGATGTACATCAGTAGCTCTCTTATTTTCTCCCGGGGAAAACATGGCACTATACAGTACTTTCCGTTCCTGTTTTTATCTTCAGCGTCGTGAATCCCAGGGCACTGTACTGGCTGTTTAGGGACCCTTTTCTTTGCCCGAACAAATCCCGTGCTGAAACTCCTGCAACTGCCCCCCCCCCCCCCCCAAAGATTTACAATATCTATACGAAAGCACTGCAGTNCCCCCCCCCCCCCCCCCCCCCCAAAGATTTACAATATCTATACGAAAGCACTGCAGTTCCAGACAGAGGTACGAAGAATCGAAGGGGATGAAAACGCGTCGAGGCGAGAGGGATAATTTAGTTTCTTGTTCCGAAGCCTCGTGAAATGGTGTACTCGAGTTCAAAATAAAAACTCGAACAATGAAGTTCTCGCGGAAACGGTTTATCATGTTTCACGGGAGATACAGACGCAAGGGGGAAAGATAAGAACGGGAATGTTCGACTCTCCTGTAAGACTCAGCCAGTGAAGGACGGGCCAAATCCTCTCACAAGTTATTCCCGGGCTCTTTACAACAAAACTCATTATCTTTGATCCAGCCACACCACACCAGCCAAATGCAATGAAATCCACGTCTCTGATGTAAAGGCTTCCGCAGCTTAAGATGGAACTGAGTATTTCCAAGCTCCGTATCCGATCCTTGCTACACTGATCAATGGAAGGGGCTGAAAATAATCAAAACCCGTATTATTGAGTCTATTCCCCCCCCCCCATCATTTCAGGAACATACAATAAAGTCGAATGGCTAAGATCCCGTCTTTTCTTTCGTCATCAAGATTCGTGAAACTGTGGATGCACTCATTCCATTAAAATGGTTTCGAAAATTCCCTTTACACCGATGAATTTCGTCAATTTGAGTTCGGACTTGATGCAGAGGCATCAAAAAGGCTGTGTATACGGATGTGTGAATCTCTTGATCAGAAAATATATCACTGAAATCCAAATCCTCACATCGCGATTAATTTTTTTTATTTCAATCATGTCACAGCCATAAAAGACGGGGGCGCTTTTCAGACGGTTCTTCATGATCTTAATTTTTCCTTTACGCTTCGTGCTAAATGTTTTCAAGCATATTGTATGAGTCAAAATCTGGTAAATTATTTTTCTAATGTGCAGTAGTACTTCGCGTGAGTACTGAAGCATTCATTACTCCTTGGCAGCTGTGGCAAGAACCAGATGCTTGAGAGTTACCATTGTAAAATTGCCTACCCATGAAGTAGTGCACTGTACAGTGAGACCCCAAAATGCAGATGTAATTGGTGCTTCAAGAGTGTCCCCAAGTCAAGTCTTGTTTTCCCATAGACTTACATTATATAATTTTTAATTGGTGTACAAAATGTCCCTATGTTGAGTCAGTGTCCTCATGTTGGGCCTTATTCATTGATTTTTTCTGGGAAAATAAATTTCCCTAGGTTGAATAGTCCCCAGGTCAAGGCATCTGCATTGGGGGTCTCACTGTATATACATTCGTGGTTTCCAACTGTATTCAGTATACATCATGTGCTTCTCCTCAGACACAAGTGAATCAGGTGCACATCAGGGGTTGATTTCTGTGGCACTGCAAGGCAAGAGAAAATATAGTCTTCTGAGAACATCCAAGCAGAGATGATGCTTTTGATTCCTCCCTTCTAAATGCCATAAAATGTCAATTGCGATTTCAAATTATAACTGCTATATTAGGCTGCGTTAGTACCTCAGCACTTTGTTCTTTGATAACCCTGGAACGGTGCAGGGTTCTTTTCCATTGGACAGCAGAGTAGGGATTTTTCCGTGGGAGACGCAATTTCGTTAGAACAAAGGTCAGTGAAGTAGGATTTTTTTTAATATCCAGTGCTTATGGGCACGACATTTTGTACAAATATCCTGACTTTGTCGCACAAGCGTTAAATCTGGAAGTGTATTTTTTGGAAAGTTGAATCTGCAAACATTGATGAAGTAACATAACCATTAGGTTTTTCAGAAATTCTTTTGAACGGGAAGTTGGATACCTTGCATGAAAGTGCGAAGAAAAACAGTAATGTACTTATGTATGCAGATGAAGGCTTCCGATCGTGTGGATAGAGTGCCTCCATCTACGGTAAGTTGAATGTGAGGATTGGAGTCAGCTGTGGAATTAAACTCTCAAAGCTGCAATAATCATTGGAGTGCATCGGCGACGAGAGGAATGTCAATTTTCATTTGAAAATGGGAAGGTCCCCTTATCCCTCGCGTATGCTCCAAAAGTCCGTATAGTCTAGTCTAGACTCCATAGCGTAGCCCGAGGTGACACGCAATTCGCTAGCCTCGGGCGTCTGATTAACAGTTCGTCTCCTCTGGAACTGAAAGCAGGCTTTTCCTCTACATAGCTGTCAATCAAGGGAAGATTCCTGGGGCTCGGAGGATCCGACTGTCTGATCGATGGACGCCGTCGCCGACACTTTCCTCGCTATAGGCGGAATTTAAATTCCCCGCGCATCTCTCGACGCGACCTGTCACTTGCCCCGTTATCCACTTCTTCGCATGGAGATGAAACCCTCGCCGCGGTTTCCAAGGGTCCTATTTTCTCTAGTGGCTCCAACACGGGTTCTGGCGACGACGATGGGTTGGTCTTTTTTTCCCCCTTTTCTGCCCCCGCCGTCGTCCCGTAGCCAACGCTCCGAGCCACGCTTGGAGGAACACCGTGCGACTTTAATATTGCAGTCCGAGTAGGAGTTAATAAATCCATGTCTCCCACGTTTTCAGAACCGTAACTCACACGCATACTGCAGTTGAGACGTTGAAATTCCGGAAGAAGCATGTGTCACTTGATGGCATATACAGTATATTTTTATTTTACTTTTTGGACTCGTATATCTGGGCGCATAAATCACTGAACACCATCAGAGATTTTCCTCTGACACTCGTCAGCGACTGCATCTCAACATCCACTTATACGCACTCGCCATCTTAAGGAACTAAGTTCCATGTCGACGAAATATCTACTGTATTTGAAAATGCTTCTATTCGCCTTTCTCTTCGAATAATAATGCCTACCAAACTACTGTACTGTACCAATATGCAGTACTGTGCATGTTCAAAGTAGAAAATTGGCAAAGTGAGCAGCCTGAAATTAAAGGTAACTACCCTATTGTTCAAAGCCAACCAGCAGTAGCCTAAAAGTGTGCTGAACCAAAACTGAACTGAAGTCCTACTTAACCCATTACCTGTCGTCTCTCATAATCTGTTCTTGTTGGTTTTATTGTCATTTGTACCCAGAGAATAAATAACGAAAATGCATTAATATTATTTCGTAGTCAAACTTGAGGAAAATTTATAAATTTTGCTTCATCCCAAATACAATGACTAACAGATGGTATACCATATAATTTCTCTTTTTTACAGGTGGACTCTCTCTCTGTCTCTCTCTCCCATGATCTTGCCTGCAACCATCAACACAGTATCTTATGTGTTAATGGTATGCAACCATTAACACATTCTTCTGGGTCCCATGGGGTTCTCTCCCCACGATCAAGGGGTTCTCTAGAACAGAGTTCTCTCTATAATGAATTTGTTGGCCCCTTGAATTTTGTGGACTCTCTCTATACAGCAAAACTCTCTCCAATGGCTTTTTTTGGCGCTTTGAAGCTTGTCATAGAGAGTCCACCTGTATTGACTAGAGCCTGTCACAGACTCCAATTTGAAATACTGTGAAATATTGTCACAACAAACTCCCAGGGAGATGATAAAAAATTGTTGTACAGTATCAATGAATTTATTGTATCAATTTGAAGAATTTTTGACTGAAATTAAATGAAAATGGGTAAAGACTTTAAAGTGCTTTCAAATCTGCTAATTCAAGATCTGTCATTCATATTTCTAAGCACTGAATATCTCTGATGTGGTGAGAAAAATAATTTCAGAAACAAAAAATTGAATGATACTATACTGGATTGTCATAGATTTTCTCCTTTATATATGTAATACCTTCACAGAGCATCTACACATTTTCAAATACAGTGAGACCCTGAGATGTGGATGTAATTGATGCTTTGACCTTGTCCTTGTGTGAGATCATCCTGTTATCAGTGTGACAAAATATGACAATACTTGGGAAGTACCCCGAGGCGAAACTTTCAGGCAATCCTTTGATGCATTGATTACTTTGCAACAAAGTAATATTATATTCCCGATGCTCAATATTCTCTCTGCATCCCAAGACGCCTTGACAGCGACATCAACTCTTATCCTTATCCATATCGCAAACCACTTCATTATAAAACCAAATGATCCTCTCAGCCCTGAAACTATGTTGCTGACCAGATCCCTCCTGAAGATAGAAAGCCCCTTTTTCCTTGTCACTTATTCTGCCAATCAGACTGTTGATCAAAGTTCATATAAATCATTGTTTTCGCTTGCGCGAGTTCAGTGTTGTCTACAACAGGGCTTTTCAACCGGTGGTACGCGTACCCCAAGGGGTACGCGAGTGCTTGCCAGGGGGTACGCCAACCACTGTTGACCAAAAAAAAAAAAAACCTAGGCGTTCTGACCAGAAGGGTGGAGGTAAAAATTGCTTGAGTGTCTGGTTGCTATCCTAGGTTCCCACTTTTTAAAATTTTTGCCAGCCCTCCCTTCCTTCCTGCCTCTTACCTCCATCCCACAGAGCCCCAGAGAGGCCTGCAGGTGGGTTACATTTCCCATTGTCTGGAATTTAAAAATTTGTCAAAAATTCAATTTGAACTCAATTTTCAAATTTCTTCCATTTTTGCAGGTGCACAAATGTTTTCTGAATCTTTGTTTTTGAAATTTTGAAAAAGCTTCAAAATTGAGTGAGATATGACAAATGCAAAACATTTTTGAAAATCAATTCAAAATTGGGAAAAATTGTTTTACATTTTAATTTTCAGCTAATTCATTTTACAAAATTTGTCATAATTTAAAAATTCCTAAAATTTTAAACATTTATTGTGCATCTAGCCCTGCAAGAAATTTTGAAATAAAGCAAATTTTGAAGAAACTATAGTGAGCTAAAGAGAAATTTTTGAATTTTTGTGTTGTGTTTCTCAAAATTCAAAAATTTGCTGAACATTCAATATTCAACCAAACTAAGTTTTGAAACTTTTATTACAAACATCATGGTGTTTGCCACATTTAATTTTGTTTACATTTTCAAAAAGGTTGCAAATTGATGGATTGACAATGAAAAACTCAAAACTTTTTTCAAAATCAGGAGAAAATTGAAAAAAATCTTTTCCACACTTTTATTTTCAACTGATTCAACTTCCCACATTCTCCTCATTGAAAAATATACACATTTTTAAAACTTTAGTGTGCATCTAACCCTGCAATAAACTTTTAAATTGATCAAATTTTAAAGAAATTACAGTGAGCTAAATTTAAACATTTCAATTTTTGCATCCCAATTTTGACATTTTAAAAATTTACAAAAATGGTTTTATGGCAACAAACTTCAAAATTGAAAGAAGGTAAGATGGGTGGTAAAGGGTTCCATGTTTTCTCAGTTTAAACTCTACAGAATATTAAGGATTGACAGAGTTATGATGAAAAACACAAAACTTTTTCAAAAATTGAGTCTCCCAGAAACATTATCATGAATTCTGAAAATTCCTAACATTAAATTCTTTTAGGAAAATAAAAATTCAAGCTTTTCAGCTTTCTGGATAATGCCAGAGACAAACATGTTGGATACACAAAATTAATCAGCCATTGTGCAAGCAAGAGCATTAAACCAAGAACTTGCCAAGCTTCAGTCTGGTTTGCAGAAAAATGGCTCTCAAAGAATGCACAAATGCCAAGACTTCAGCACCCAACAGTTTATTCATAACTCTGCAGTGCTTCCAATTTAGATGCATGGTTGGAACACTTCCTCTGAGTGCCCAAAACTCATCCAAATTGTTTACTCTTTTCTCAGCAAATTGATTTTTTTCCTGACAACTACTTATTTGGGCATTTTCTGCTGCAGCTTAATACAAATATTTTATGTTGAACTTTGAATTGTAATGAGTGATGATGATTATTAATACCATCACACCTTGAGGGTTGCTAAAAATTGTCTTTCACACTCAAGAAATATCTTCAGGAAATTCACTTGGAAAATAATGCTGCTTCTCTGTACTTTTTAAAAATAGAGTTTGTCCTGAATTGATTGCTACAATGAATGACAAGTGAATTCACTAGGTGTTTCTATGATGAACAGTTTAACTCTGACATACATGAGTATTAATAAGGCTGGTCAATGTGGAGGCAAGGCACAGTGCTTCATTTTTTTTCAATGTAATATTTGATGATGCTGAACCTGCTGAATTTCAATGCATTTAATTTCTATGTAGAAGGTGTGGCAGGCAAATAATTTAGTATGAATCAATTTCTCAATGAACCAAAGGTGCAAAATGAAAGTGATCTGGCCCAAGAATAACCTGCTGGGAACTAATTTGTTTTTGTACTTCATGGAACTAGTATTTTTAATTTACAGAAAATAAAGCATTCACTGGTTCAAAACTTTCACAGTCCATATTTAACATACATTGTTTGCCTGATGCATCATCTTCATCAATAAAGGGGAATGACAAGAGAGATTTGATGGAGTAAATTATGTTTTAATGTATTAAGAAAGCTTCAAGGAAATGTTAGAAAATATGGTCAATTACATGATTTAAACACACATTTTAAGTTAGTGGTGGGGGTACCTGACTGTTCCAGAGGATGAATAGGGGTACGCGCTTCAAAAAGGTTGAAAAGCCCTGGTCTACAACCTTGTAAGGAGACAAGTACATTGATAGAAATATATCTGCTGAAGATATACGGACTCTATACTCATTCAAAGACTGAATGTTGGACACTTGAAGAAGTTTCCCGGACATCAAGGAGAGAACTTAAAACGTAATAGTTGGAAGGTTTCTGAATTAAAGCTAACAAGGAAGGAGACAAGACACGTTGTCAAATTTTTATTTAATTTTGGAAACCGGACAACAATCCATATATGTGTGCTCTCATTTTCCCATAGAATTCAATGCAAACAAATGTAATTGGGTCTCCTGTTTATCAAAAATTGAAAAATAAGTCATCAAAACATAAAAAATTGTTCCGCCAACTTCAATATATCCCAATGAGCAAGAAGATATTTTTTTTAGCTCCAAAACTTATTCAAAGGAACTCATCCAAGAATCTTGCCAAAAATGGACAAGTTTAAATTTCTCTAAATGTAAATAGATCAATTTTTCAAGAGACATAAAAATTAAATTTTCTTACTTTTGGAAAATGTCAGCAGAGTGTTCCTACCTGGAGCAATTGTTCAGTTCTTTGGTTAGATTTTTTCAAGTTTTATCCCTAAGTCGAATCATCCGTATGTCGGGGCGGGCTCATGTCTCACTGTATTTCTTACATCATTCAAAATTTTTTTCGAGGCTATAGGTGCACCTGATCTACATGGGGCGCTCAAGTTGGGCGATTTGCTACCTATTCCAGCATCACAAAAAACGGCACTGACTTGACCAATCTAACCTCACTGCCAATCTATTCTATGCATCTTTACAGTAAAGTACTTCGGTACAGTATCAATATTTCGTCACCTCATGGAAAAAAAATCACACATGCAAATGAAGACGTTGAAACGTGGAGCAAAATGAATTGCCCTTTAGATAGTCCGTTCCTTTTAATAACAACATAAAAAACCCAACAACCTAAGTTAAAAGATCAATCCAACATACGGCGATCAAATGCCTTATCCCATAGTTTATGAACTAACACCAGATTTAACTAACCTCCAACTAGGGAAATCCAACTGAGCACAAATACGCTTTGCTTTTCAAGTTGGGGTTCGAGGTTGATGGTGCACAAGTATTAATGGAAACTCACGGCATATGACTGCACTAAGAATCTACTGCTCTGTATAGCTTATCAAGGGACTCGGGAATATTTCCGAGTTTATTTTGGCAGCCTGCTGAGAAGGAGTTCCCGGATTTCCAACAGGCATAGTCCATTCCTTCATAGAGGTAAAATTAAGGTACTGTACCCTGATTCTAAGGGTAAATGTCCGCATTCCATGCCGACGTTCTGGAATGGAATCGGACGATGCTTACTGCTCCGCACGTGCTTCCAAAGACGTGCGCGGAGGGCAACGACTGTTCGAGAAAAATACGAGTACAAACGTTCCGAACGGAACAACGCCGGCGAATCCTAATAAAATTGCCGCAATGTCACGAACAAGTACAAAATGCATCATAAGGATTAGCAACAAAAGGATGATGATTCAGACCACTCAGGGAGTACGGGCATTCGGGCTATATATACACGAACGCAGCCACATCAAAAGCCGAAGCATAGAGCACGTTCGCGGTACTGTATTATTATTTTTGTGGCGCAGTTTCCCTCCGAAATGTGCTTCGAATCTATTCATCCTGTCCATTGTACGGAAGGCACGCAACTTATTCAATAAAATAAGATTGCCGTGACGATTCAAGCGCGCACAGTTGAAAGTCTCCGTATCGAATCCTGCCGCTGAGGGGGCAAAATGAAGAAATGAAACAGCCTTCGGCATTTTCAAGAGAATAAATACAGTACCACTGCACCCTGTTTCCCGAGAAAAAGGGAAGGTGAAGGCAAAACTATTGTATCGTACTGTATATGGACTCGTTCACGCGGGACTTCCGTGCTTTTCATTCAGGATCGGTACTCACAGAGAACGCCGAGGTTGACGGTCGCCGTTCGCGGAGGGGCGCCGTAGTCCTCCAGTGCGGAGTGCCGGACTTCACAGGTGTAATTCGCGCCGTCGTCTTGGCGGTCGGCATTGAAAATCAATTTCCTGGTGCTGTCGGCGACTTTCCCGCGGCCCATTGTCTGGGGGATTCCTTCTTCTATCGGAAAGCAAACGACACATGAACGCAGTGTTGCCGACGGGGCATCAATTCACGCGAAATTTTCTACAGCTAGACTGCTTTTGAGTTTTCGAATTCGGGTCAAAGACGGGTGTACTGGATGTGGGGTTGTGCCAGGGCTACTCCATAGCCCCAGTGGTAGAGCATTTTTTGGAGAATAGAAATCTTTTTGGCAAGCACAGGCACGTGCAGCAGAAAAGTCCCAGCTGCACACCTGGTTGACCATGAGAAATGTCAAACCAGGCTTTTGACAAGTTTGACCTAATCCTCTTCTGTTTCTGGCAACTCTTTGGTAAAGCAAGCAAGGACCAAAGATAGACACTCGCCATAGCTTTGCCTGCTCCAGCAAGGACCTTCTTTGGATCTGCATTGCTAGTGTGCTCTTGTGCAATTATCCTGTCATTTAAGTGACTGTTATTTGTGGCTAGAATTTGTGCAATAGGATTGTGTCTGTTGCTTGCTGTGACTGAATTCTTTGAGTGCATTACACTAACAGGTTTAAGGGACTCCTATAAGGAGGATCCGGCCTTTTGAAGGTGGACCACAGTGTTTCAATTTCATCCTCACCCTTTTGTCAAATATGTGGTCTGACACTAGAACCCATATACTGTACACTGGAATATTCACCTTAAAACAAATTTTTTGGTGAATTCAGAAAATTTTGTTATACTGAATCATTTGTTGTAATGAGGTACACAAAGTTGATGACTGGCAAAAAAATGGCATCCTCAGACTTGCCTACAATTAATTATATCTTGTTTCTCTGGTATTCTAAGACGTTTTATTGTTTTTTGAAAAAACTGAGTGAACTTCAGATTTTTGTAGCTTCTTCAATCATACATTCCAGTTGCTTCATTCTGAGAGGATAATGTGAAGAACCGCTTCAAAGCATGTTTTTCACTAAAAACAGCTTCCATGCATGCTACAAGAACCAGTCAGTCTCATTCGGGATCAGAAATTTCAAAGAGTGCATTTCTTAGTCAAGAAATGTTTACCTGGGGAATTTATTGAACATTACTTGAACAAGTGTGATACAGTATACTACAAATGAAAGGTTTGTTATAGCCAGATAGTTTCAACATGTTCTCCTTGTTTGGCTTGTTGTCAGGACTTGATAAAACAGTTTGCTTCACTGAAAAATTATGCTGTAGCAGTGTTTTACTGGACCTATATTTACGTTATTGAAAATTATTTTTATTCTTTATTGTCTCAGAGGGCAATAAGTTTTCAGTTTTTGGTCAAAACGTCTCCAAAAGAAGTTGTCCCAGATTCTTTTCAAAAATAGACATCTTTCAGGCATTTTCCTTGGACACTTTTGGGGGCAAATGGATAGATTTTGGAAAAAATCTGACACTTTTTAACTGAAAATCGACAACATGAGATATGTTTGTTGCAAAAAGTTGGCATTATGCCTTTAAAACTAAAATGTTTCTTTGAAGTAAAGTTACATTTCCTGAATTTAGCATTGAAGCTCACGTCACTGTAAGTGGGAAATATTCAGATGTCAAATTCAATATCAAACTTCTGCTTCATTCGAAAAAAAAACACCATTGCCAGCTGGTGGCACAATTTCTGCTCATGAAATCATACTCGAACTCGCCACGCTATAAATCGGATATTCCGCAGCATGCCATCTTTTATATATGGGATGCCTTTCATTGTTCGTCCGCAAGAATACTTTACTGTATATAGACAATCCGTGTGGCTGAAGCTACTCTTCAATGACGTCAATGTTCTCTAGTGCCGCAATCGTCTCTGGAATACTAACTGACCCTCCTCTTCCATTACAGCGGGTCCACATACCCATTCTTCCTACATCCCAGAAATTCATGAATTATACAATGTACTGGACAACATTTTTTTCCTTTTTTCCATTGTTGCCCACATAATGCTCTTCTACTTCAATGTGGCCCTTGGCCACTTCTGAGTTGGGCACCACTGGTATACAGTATAGACAATCCGTGTGGCTGAAGCTACTCTTCAATGACGTCAATGTTCTCTAGTGCCGCAATCGTCTCTGGAATACTAACTGACCCTCCTCTTCCATTACAGCGGGTCCACATACCCATTCTTCCTGCTGAGGGTTCATGCACTAAAGGAATCTAGCGCTTGGTATCCCCAAAAAGTCTACAAAAGAATTCTTGTTACAGTGAAATCTTGTTACATTCAACTGCCGGAGACCTTCTAGAGAACTTTTTGTATCTAGATGTATGGTTTCTCAACAAGTTATAGACTGAAATCCTCGGGGAAAATGGGTGATACATATTGTAAAAGCACTTCTGAAATATATAATTCAAGACCGGTCATAATTTCCTAGCATCTCTGATGAAAGGAAGAGAAAAGGATTGGAATAAATAGTACTTTTTTAAAAACCTGCCTACTGAAGTGCAATTTTATGTGAAACATAAAATGGAAAAGCACACGTGCAGGAGAAGTACTGTACTTCCTTCTGATTGAACTTATCCATTCAAACCTTTCTTTTACGTCAAATGTCGGAACATTCTTTCAAACATACAGCACTGTCAGTTTTACAGAAAGACATGAATTCTTATATGGAGCTAAATAATGCCCAAGAAATGCGTCACGTTGAGTATTTTTTTAAAGGAATTCCCGAGAAATACGACGTGTCGAGTATTTTTTCGAACACTATATTTTTTAATGAACTGTTTTGCTTATTTAATGAAGTTGGAATGCAACACCGTTTCAATGTTACCATTTTTCTGTCATTTATGAAATAATTCCTATGGCCTCTGCACAGAATCAGGGCCAGAAATTTGCTGTGGATAACAGCCTAAAATCATAGTGTCAAAAAGAGATTTTTTTCAACCTATAACGAGAAACTGCCGGGGCCAAGAAAAAAGCGTCATAACGAGATTTTTTTGTGACGGAATTTTCCTGTAGTTGTGACCAATAAGTTCGTTTGGATTGCGATGATGTTGCAGAAAACTTCGATCATTTCTGTAAGTTGGGTCAAAGGTGCATCGCAATTGAAAATGCGTGTTTTAAGCAGATTCAGCACTCATTCTTTGAATGTCATTCTTTGTGTTCCTGCATGCTGAGAAGAAGGATGAAAGCGTGCATTTGTGTTTGGTAGCTTGATGTTAATTTGATCAGTATCTCAGATAAATCCAGAATATCTCAGATAAATCAGTGGCAGCAAATCTCTGGCCCTGTCTTGTAAGGAATTACCATATTTACTCAAGTACCACGCGCCCTTGAGTAAGGTGCACACAGGGGTTTTTCAGTTGGACATTTTGCTAAAATCTTATCCCTGAGTAAGGCACGCACCCCAATTTTTAGCAACTTCTAAGACCACACAATTTTGAAAATAAAAACAAAAAATTTACTTTAGACATGAATTGAAAAAAAATCTGATCAATTTTCAATTGTTTCAGTACAAAAAAGTTATCTTGTTACATTTGTTCCAAATTTCTCCATTATAATTTAGTATAATATATATAATTTTCTAAAACTTCTTGGAAAATTTGCATTTGCTTATGACGCGCACCCTTTTTTTCCTTATGAAATTTGAAAAAAGGTGCGCATGGTATTCCAATAAATACAGTACAGTACTTAGAAAATCGGCAGATTCTTTTGCCGCATTTCACAGTTTGTCCTGAGCGCAGGGAAGCCACCTGCATGATTGATGAGGATCCAAATGATATCTGAAGAACAAAACTGCCTCCACGGCATTTTATTAGGCTGCATATAAGAAGGTTAAGATCCATCTTCCCGCTAAATAATGCGCTGAAGGTTAACATTCTTTAGGCCAGAGTGAGTGCCCGAAATTCGCGACCATAATTTCAAACCTTCAGTTAAGAAGTGCTGCTTATAAGAAGATGTGTTTTCCTGCGACGAAAAAGTTTCAGAACTCTTCGACGATAATGGAAAACGTTAGTTCTGGAAGATACTGTAAAGCTAATCAGTCTTCGAGGTGGCTGGAGAAGGATTCTTGTGCACTCTTCTTGGAAGGATAAAAATGGCTTCTGTTGAACTTATCTCGGCATTACTTCATCACAGCGACCCATTCAGTAGTCAAGGCAGTTATTGAAGAAATGGGGCACGGTTTATTAATACTGTATAATCTTTATCCTTGTGAAATGGCAACATCGAGAAGTCAAAGACATGCTCCAGTTTGTGCGGCTCAAAGATCGTGATGGAATAAGATTTGATGGAATTGCTTGTTTATTGAATTATCTTTGCAAAATCAATTCAATACTGGAATCAACGCTTCGAAGTTGGGTAACACTTGAGTTTTGCAGATCAGATGCGAAGAACTGGCATACTTTGAAAAAAATATTCACGAATGGGGATGTGGTGCTTTATTTTCCTACATATCCTGGCTTCGTCGTACAACGCCTCATCGGTGCTTGATGTTTTTCCGGCAGTACTGAATTTTGTGACATTGTGCTTTGGAAAAACTGATTTTGAAGCTTCTGAGAATGACGTGAAATCGTTAAACTGTCGAGTTCATCTTGCTGCATCCATCAGTGAGTTCCACTGGCTGAAATCATGAATATTCTGAGAAGACTCCAGCAGCCATACGTTTCTGTTATTCGTTGGGAATATTGGGATTCTGCGGTGAATTCAACTCAGTGGCGCCCCATTCGAAAGTGGTGGTGGCCACATTGCAAGGTGGAGAGCCTTCCCGAGCCACAATAAAAACAAATTACGGATTAATTTTTTGAATATACGTGGAGGGCTCTGAGGAATGTGCACATTCTGCTTTTTTCAATTTCCTGCTATCATGCCCTGAAATTAGTTAAATTATGGTTGGATTTCCTGCCTTTGCATGCATATTTTATCTAATGTTAAAGTTGGTGAAATAAACAGGAAGAGATACCCATTTTTGAGAAGCAGCTCTTTTTTATAGTTTCAACCTCAGATGAATCGGAAATATAATCAGAATACCGATTAGCTAGCGTAGTTGCATTGCATCATTTTTTCCAATTTTTCATTTCTCAACCGACCAGAAGGATCATGTCAACGCAATTAGATGTCCGTAAATAATCAGAATTTTTAAATTGTTTTATTTTTTATTTCCATGACATTCAAAAGAAAGTGGCGACAAGCCCAAAGGAAGATAAACATTTATCTCCCTAGAATATCTAGAAATTTGTTGGATTGATCTGTAGGTCTAAAAAATTAAACTTTGCGGTGGCTTGTGGGCTGACTGTCAAGAGCCGCAGGCCGGACAGGAAGGCTCCACAGGCCAGATCCGGCCTGAGGGCCATATCCTGGGTGCCTTTGCTTTAACTCATACCCAGTGTTGGGGACAACAGTCAACCCAACATAAGAAAAGAGAAAGAAGCTGTGGATCAAGAATATTAGAAATAGAAACACAGAATCAGCCTGGGGCAAGGCTGGGGATTCCTGGTAGAATCCCAACTTTAACTTTAAACTGTATTTCAAATAAAGTCCCAACAACAGTAAAGATTTCAAAAAGTCTCAAAGTATTTCATTAACAGCAAAACCTCTCAGCAAGCTCAAAATTATGACACTGTGTACCGCACAACAGCTAGGCTCAGACTGATGATAGAAAATGGGAATAAAAGGGTTTTTATTAATTGTTGGTGCTAGCCTTGATCCATCTCTCTGGCTGAGGATCAGGCGATTTTTAGAGGCCTGGGATTGGCCAGAAAAGTTGGAGTTGAAGACAACTCTGGGGGCAGGAAGCCTTGAAAGAAGGTTCTCGAATCTTCCGAGATTTTGTGGTGCTCTGATTTCAACCGTTTTCTGTGTTTGTCCTTGGGTGATTTTTCCACCCGATTTACTCTAGCCTCGATTAATGAGGCCCTCATCACACTGGCGGCGGCGGGTCCCCAACACCCAGTGAATGCTCACAAAGAAAGTTGTTTTGGTTCTGTGGTAAGAGCATTCGATTTACTTTCCATCAACAGGGCCCATGTCTCATCAATACTGTATAATCCAATGACTTCGTCCTTTACTAAAATTCATAATTATTTTGTCATGTCCGTCGATGAAAAGTAATACCATCTGAGCAGATCCTCTCGAATTTCTTCTGAGATCCTCCGCTGCGGAAAAGTTTGATCCGCCCAGCTGCTATTTTCGGTGGGAGAACTCTCGAATTCGTGAATTAAATTAACACAGTACTGACGAGAGTGCTGCTGCACGTCCTCGAGATAAGTACAAATGGACGCAGAAAAATCAGAGCAGAAAATTGGAAGCTTTCCCGTGGTTTTACAGATTTCTGCTGAGAGTTCAGTGCCTCATCCAGGACGTGATGCCCGGAGGCATGTATTTTTGTAGACAGTACTTGCAGATTCACGTCACTACGAACAGTACTCCATTTTGAGAATCGAAAGGTTTATTTCAAAAAGATGTCAATCTTGATTTCTGAGATTATTTTATGAGGCAGAAACCTAACTCGTCTGATGCTCAGAAAATTCGTGATGATACAGTCATTTTTAGTATAGTAATTTATACTCTTCCCGTTCACACTCCTTTATTGTTTCAAACTTACAGTACTGTGCTTAAAAAAGACAAAAACTTGCTTCACAAATGTGTTCCTCTCTTTTAAAAATTAATTCATTATCCTGTCTTTTTATAACCAAAAATTCAAACTTCATTTAAAACGCTGAAAATTGTGGGGCATGTGCGCAGTACAAGGGGCACCCATGAAACAAAAGCTTCTTCTTTGATCATAATCGCTGCACCGGAGGAGTTATCCTGATTTACAATATTTTGCTTATTCACATATTGCGAAAAAACTGTGGTCTGTCTTTCAGATTGCAGAGGAAAAATAATTTTTAATTGTCAACATGTCCTCTTCAAATTTTCAACGCGTTCCAAAGATTTCATAATTTAAAAATAGAAAATAGGAATGAATACATGAGAAGGCTCTTGTTTAACCCTTGGTCAGCAAAGTCAGACTATTTTGCAAAATTTTGTTGCACCGCAGAGAGGTGACGTAAAAATGTTAACAAAGTCAGAAAAGAGGGCAAAGTCTTGATGTTTTTTTCCATGTGCACAGAACATTTTTTTGTGGAAAATTTAAAAAATGCTTGGTCAGGCTACCCACTTTTTTTGGATTTATCCCAACTTCACCTCAGCCCACATGGAAGGGTTTTCCTGACCTTCAAAAACTGAAAATTTGGGAGGATACAAGAAGAATCTGACTCTGTCCTGCTATGGGAAAAACCCCGCCACCGTCCAAGGGTTAATTTGATCCATAAAGTGATTTCAAACTCAGTCTGTATCCCTCCTTGTTTTGGTTCAGTTGCGCCCCTCAGCAGGGAAAAAATTCAGTGGTCCAGTAAATAATTCATCCTGCGTTTTAAGGACATATTTCAAGTTATCTGTTGGTTGAATTCCGGAGTCACTACCTTGCAGTCTAACATACACAACCTATTACATACCAACTTCCCCTAACCTAACCCAACCAAATGTACTAATCTGACCTCACCTAATGAACTCAAAATAACCTCCATTCGGTTGATAAAATTTACCCACTCTGATCTAGCCTAAACATACACCTTGACACCTGAAACAACCCAAGATACAGGTGGTACCCCCAAATTCAACCACCACACAATTTGACAGTCAAATTTTCTGGGAGGTCAACTCTAAATTTCACATATGTTGCAGAATTTTACCTGTAGAGACAGAAGACATCAAATGCCAAGTATAAAACATATTATTTGACATTGTCTTGCAATTTGACAGCTCCAGAATTCAACCCTAGACCAGCAATAGATTAGGGTCAAATTTCAAGGTACCACCTGTACTCTACTCAACGGAATGCACATGACATGAAAATGACCGACTCACCTTGAGCTAACAAGTTAGCCAACATTTTCAACAGGATATACTTGTTTTTTTCAAAATCATTCAACCCAAGTTTAACTAAGTAAATAATGATGCTGTATCACAGTGACCCCGAATGGGAATAATGAAAATTCGAATGATGAAGTGGTGGCTGGTGGATAATGGTTAACAGAAAGCAGTCTCTGGATTGAGCTTCCAGTTTTGCATGATAACTAACCGGGCATGTCAAGAAACGAAACTAGCAGACGTCAACAACATGTTTTCCTGGGTGCTTTGGATGCATCAAGTTTTCAACTCGAATAATTCAGACCTCAAGCTCGACGGATCCGCGTTCAGGTTTACTGAACTTACGTCGGAACAGGATTTCGAAAACTCTGGGTAGGATTCCCTCGCGACCATATTCCTTAAACATCGAAAACAAGCTTGCTCCAACTTCTGAAGATGCGCTATAATTTCTTGGGTTATTATTGTACTGTACATTGAAGGAAGCGATGAAAGGAAGCGATGTTGCCGGCCAAAGAATCATGTCCTGCTTTTTTGCTCGTACATTCCTATAGTGTCACGAAAATAAATTGCCACCAACGCCCAGATTTCTGTGCAATTTGAACTGATTATTGAAGATGTTGTGTTGGGGATATTTTGTGTTATGATTCTGGATCAGTAACTGCAAAATTGTCTGCCTGTAATATTTACTGCAGCTTTACCTGCTGCTTGAAAAATTCATCCAGATTTACGGGACATCAAAGTGCTGAGGCAGTAATGTAGCTTCATAGCAGTGTAATTTCTAAATCAGAGTTTAAACTTTGTGGCCTTCAGAAGGAGGAAATCAGATGCATCTTCTCTGCTTGGGTGTTCAATCAGAACTTACAGAATATTCTCTTATAGGCATGATGAATAATAACAAAACAAACACAACACAATCAGAACAGAAAATCTGAAAGAATTTCATAATTTTCAAAATTTTTATAATCACATGAAAATTGACCCAGTGAATGGATCTTGAGCTTTACTCATTTTTAACAAACACCCTTATCTTTATAATGGTATGAATCTCTAATACATGTATATTGGGAAACTTGGACAAGATTTCTATCTCATTGGTGCACACACTTGCTATGATGCAGCAGTGAATTCAATAGTCTAGTGTAGCAATTAACCCTTCCTAGGTGACAGGTCCTTTCCCATTGTGGGAAAAAGTACGGATTTTCTCTGGAGGGCCCAGGTTTAAATTTTGTTGAAGGCCATGAAAGCCTAGCCAGGTGGCCTAGGGCGAAGTCGGACTTTATCCAGCAAAAATGTGTTGTTGTGATTTCCCAAAGTCGGACTTTTTCCGCTAATCTTCTGTGGCCTCTAAATGGGAACCCTTCCTCTGGTGCCCAAAATGAAAGGAACAAGAAGCTGAAAATAATATAACTAATCCAGGGATGAGATGAAAAAAAGCTCAGCCTTGGAGATGGCTTTTTTCATTTTTGGGCAAAATTTTTCTGCAGTATTTATAAAATATGCCAGGATTTTTCCTGACTTCGCCCTGGATGCTCTGTTATGATTTTTTTAAGGTTCTCTTACTGACACCAAATTTTGCAGAAAAAGTCCAACTTTGCTGCCCAAGGGTTAATGAATGAATTCAATTGTGTATCAAATTATTTGACTGAATAGTTCTTGATTGATTTGTCAAGAAATCTAAAAAAAATGGTCTTCCTTCTGGAACAACTGCTCATGCTTGACTCCTCTGAAATACAGCAGTCTTTTTTGTGATTTTTGCATGTGATAACACTTGTAACTGATGCAATTTTAAATTATGCAATTGCAATATTTCTGGCTTATGCTGCAATTCTTGTTACTGATATTTTGTTTTAAATGTCAGGGAAAGAAAGGCATGTAGGCTTATGCATCAGTGGTATCCATACACAGCTTATTTTTCTGCTTCTCATTTTGAAGTGATTGAATGCGTTTGAATGGATTTGGGTTGATTGGGGAGGGGGTTTGGATGTGGGAATGTAGATTGAACCTTGTGAATGCTGAAAAGCAGAAAATAAAGCTTCCCGTTCATTCATTCATTCAAGAATGCTTGTAAGAATAAGTTTTGAATGAAAGATGGACAAGGTCTGTATATGCCAGAGCCTATTTGACTGGAGAGTCGCGGTCTTCAGAATTGGGACATTTTCTGAAAGATGGGCTACATACCCTCTGGGCCTTTCTGCATTTGGCCGTTTCTGCACAGTCCAACTCGACGGAGGCACTGAAGTGGAAGGGAGAGGCGATGATGAAGTCATCGAGGGAAGAAATACGAGGTGATGTGAATGAGACTGCCCATGGCGGCGGGTTGTCAAACCAAGTACTGCCCAGAAGGGCTGTGATGGAGGTGCTGATCATTAGAAGCGTGTTCAAAGGTGCGGAAGAAATCGCCGCAATCTCACTCACTTCCACAAAAAGCTTCGGCGAATATACTTTATCGATATTTCCGAATATTCTCGCCGAATGGTCAAGATGAATTAAGTGATTTGCCGCTCATGCGAGGGTTGTCCCAGTTGTACACGACCTATGATATTGTTAGAGTATAGGTATGAAGGTTTAAAAAAATCATGACCTACCTCATGATGTTCTGAGTTTCTGGGATTTGTTTTGGATTTTTAAAACCGGTTTTCTATGTATTCCATGCTGACCACAAGTCAAAACTTGCAAGTTATAGTCAGAGATCTTCAGCCATGTCAGGGGTTCCTGCTTAAAATGTGTCAGGCCAGCTGACAAAATTGAAATTTTTCGTTATTTTATCCATTATACATTTCTCACATTTTGGATAAATCTCAAAGCAAAACAAAAAAATTGCCAAATCAACAATTTTTTTTGCCTCCGTAGTGAACGTTTTCTGTAATTGAAAAATGTTCACTTTTGATCATGGAATGAACAGAAACCCCTTTAAAAAATCCAAAAAAATCCCAGAACCTGAAAACGTCATGGGCTATGCCTTTTCTTCAAAAATCATGCCAACTCTAAAAATATCGGAAATCTCGTTCAACCGGGAAAACCCTTGCATTCGCTTCACGATCTTACATCCGAAAGGCTGTTGAATCACAATTGCGGGCTTCAAGTTTTGCGACGAGGTCATATCTCCCAGCGATAGCGAAACGGTTTTTGCAAGCGGAATTGTCGTACGGCTTCAATGCGGACTAATTGTAAATTTTTCGCGTCAAAGTTCAAAGTTTCAAAATTTTGATGCTGTGAATAAGATTAGGAAAGGTGTAATTAATGATGACGCATTAATTCTTCTTCTTTGTCCTATATTCGCCTATTTGCCCATGTATCATGCTTTCCGCTCGTTCGAGCCACTTCTAGTCCGTCTCATTAACTTTTAGAAGAGTTTTTCCTTGCAGACTCACACTATTTCATCCAGATTATGCATCCTTGAACCCATTTCGTGCAGAAAAAACTGGAGCTATGTGTCCGGAGTTCCGGACATATTAAATTCGGCGGAGGAAACGGCATAGGCAGGAGTAAATGCTTCCGAAGCAGCGAAAAACACGCTGTTAAGTCGGTAATGCGTTTAATATTATAGGACGCGAGATAATTTCCTTCGTGGCGGAATTTCAGTGCATCATTTCTTTTTTTTGTAGTTTCAACTGGTCTCGCTGTCTTCGCTTGCGAGTTTTTCGTGTTCCACCGCAGAAAGATGTTTGTAGGCATGGTCGCTTAATCCAGAGAATCATGATCTTTCGCTTTACCTGGAACAAGTTAGATAGAGGCAAGAAACTGCACATCTATGAATAGGATCGCTGTCTATCCCGAAGATTAATTTAACTGTTCAAGGCTAAATATATTTGAGAGTTAATCGTACGCTCGATTCACTGGGCATGCATGCAGCCTTTTTTTTTTGTAAGATTAACAAATTGGATTTATTGAAAGCCTTCATGCCTACACGAAATTCGTTTTGGTCAGCCACGGTTGTGCTTGTAATGATTTCAAATTTTGCTCCGATAAAGACCGAAATGGGCCTTTTTTATTTCCAATAACCACGTGGAAGCACGATGCGCAAAAAAAATTAATCGTAAAAATGATTCATTTGATGTTTTATTCAGCGGAATGTTATCTCTTCATTTTTTTTCTTCTTAAATTTTGGTTCAGCGGACTCCTTCATTTCAGTTTACCTCGAAATAATTATTTTCTCCGATGTCATGCAAATTTCTTGATCTGCAAATCTTCGAATACAGTACTTCGTATATCTCATGCGCGGGAAGCTTGAAAGTAAGAGTTGCTTGAGTTTTCGAAAGGGATGAGAAAAAACCGCGGAAATATTCCACAAAACTTTTGCGTCGCGCGTGCTGAACTCTGACAACGTCAAAATCTGCATTATCAAAATTCTGATGAGGTGAGCTAACTTCAGGCGAAAACTCCAAAGAAGTGTTTTCAGACTCAGATCTTTATAACCGATATATGTTTGATCTCTTCCTTGTAAATATATACTTTATCTCAAATTGATTTCAGATGGGTAGTCAAATAATCTATGAAAATAGTTTTTCTCTGCCAGCAGACAATTTTGGCTGCAAAAAAATAAATTATTCTCTGGGTGGTGTTTTCTCTTCCAGCATTCCTATCATAGGGTTAACATGAGAGATTTTTGAAGACAATAGGATTCGCTCTCCGCAGATTCTTCCCTAGTTAGAGATTCTCAACCTTGGTTGAGTGGGAAAAAATCTCATCTTTGCTGCAAGATGAAAAAAAAAAAAACCTGATGCAACAGCAGCAAGTATTGTTTGGAGGCGTAAAACCTGTCCTGAGATGGCAACACTGCCTCAATACTCAGTTGTTCTTGAAGCCTGGATGTATATTGTTTAGGCAGCTGAATGTGCAAAACTTTTTCAGAATACAATTTTGGCATATGATCAATCATGTAATCAAGTGTAAATACTCACTGTACAATATATATAAATGATGTGAAGGTTTCAGTATATTTTTATTTCTGGCAATGCTGAGACTGTAATACTGTACCATATTTACTTGAGTACCACATGCACCTTTTTTCTCAAATTTCAAGAGGAAAAAAGGGGTGCGCATCATAATAAGCAGGTAAAAATATTTCACAAAGTTTTAGGAACGTATGTGTGCATAATACTTAATTATAATGGAGAAATTTGGAACAAATAAAACAATAAAACTTTTTGTACTGGAAAAGTTGAAAAATGATCAGATTTTTGTTCAATTTATGCCTAAAGTCAATTTTTTGTTTTTATTTTCAAAACTTTGTGGTTTTAGATGCACTATAAATTGGGGTGCGCGTCTTACTCTGAGATAATTTTTTAGCAAAATTTCCAACTGAAAAACCCTTGTGCGCACCTTACTCCAGGGCGCGTGGTACTCGAGTAAATATAGGTACTGTACTAATCTTGCGTATGCATTGTGGTCGGAACAGGGGTATATTCTGTTTTTACTTTTACCGCGTGCCGTCCAGCAGTGAGACCCATACCACCAGGGGTTTTCAGTTGAAAATTTCTATAAAATCCTATCCCCTAGTAAGATGCACACCCAATTTTTGGTGGCTGTAAAGCCACAATAATATTTCAAACATAATATTCAGCCATCTTATTCGGCTCGCACGAACGTTAAAAAAGAATTTTGGAGAATAACGGCGAAGAATTCTTTACGCAAAAGTGTAGGACTGACTGGCAATGCATATGTTTACAGAGTTTTCGATTTACAAATTTTGCATGAATTATGTATAGAAATTTCCGACGCACATGAGCCAGACCTGCTGCATCTACGAGTCTGCATGATGGGACAGTACTGTATATGGATACTCTGCTGGTTGGTTTTATATGCACACGGAGATTCGGGAGTGGAACGGAGATGTCGAGGCGGGAAACACAGGGTGACGAGAATGAGCGTCGGTGAATTTTCGCCGGAAGGACGTATCATTGTCAGGGCTTGCTGGCGAGGAAAGTTCCCCGAAAGCGAGGGATATATAGGAGTCGACGGGTTTGCCAAGAAAGTGACAAGGAAGTAAAGGGAACCCGAACTTTGCCCGATTCGCTTTGTTTCTCATCCGCGACACGGGGTCTATGCTCACCCAGATTCAGAGACTCGCCGTTCCGCAGCCAGCGGATCGTGGCTTGCGGCTTCGCTTCCCGGGCAATGCAAACCAGCTGCACTTGCTCCCCGTTCTTGATCTCGAGCAGGCTCCCGTCCGGGTGGCCCATGATCTCCACGGATCTCGGCGGGACTGCGGGACGAGGATTCCATTTCATTTCATTCGATTCCGCCGTTCATGCACACAGAGACACTACATACCATATGCATGTATATATACAGTACAGTACAACAACCCCCTCCGCAGCCCTCATCTGGCTGCGGAGACGAAGACGAAGACGAGAATCGACATTTATTCGACTGGATGCATCGCTTCTCGTCATCGTCGTCGTTACGCGTGTCTGATTTACATTTCCGAAAGGAGATGCGCCTGCAAACTATTGTTCAAAGTTCGAAAAACCAGCAAACATATACGGATTACGAGAACCTCGTCCTCATCTATAGAACCGTTCTGCCAAACATCGGGGGCCACAGATACCTTTAATCCATCCCGTGGCCCAACTGATTTAGAATTTGCAAGGTGACTGCAACCATTGTTCAAAATATACTCCTTTATTCAAAATTGAATTTTAGACTTCAAAATTATGCTCTGACCTCCGAAAATTGTATTAGACTATGATTTCGACTCAATCAGACTGTTATTTGAATTACAATTTAAACTTTTCATTCAAGAGAAGAAACTTTGGAACCTCGAAAAATTTTGTTTACTGCGGCCCACAAGAAATATTGCCCACTTCAATGTGTCCAACACGGAAAAATTTATTAATGTGGGCCTTGGTCACATCTGATCTGAATAGGGCAGCATTGATGTAACATGAGGGTGCCAAAATAAAGTGTACTGTACCTCGTGGGCAACTCGTCTTCGTAATTATTATAAGAAAGAGAACTTGGATTGCCTTTTCATAGATTCACACTTCGGGTGATCTTGTAATTGACTGTCTATCCACGTTGAAGGCATGAAGGGTTAGTTTTCACTCAGTTTATTCAAGTTATTGTTCCCTTATTTTAGACTTGGTTCGCGGAGACTCAGGCATATACCATCATGGTTTGACAAGAGTATGGCTCTTGTTCTGATGTTTCTGCATAATCTCTGTTTTGGTCTGTTCGATGTAAGATTGAATCAATTATCCGTGGACTGTCCAGCTTTCTTTCTTACAGCTCGAATGAATGTTCAAAACTTTGAATTATATCCAGGGAAGCTTGAAATGAAGCCGGTTTGCTTTTCGTTTGAAATTGTATTTGCACGCGAAATATATGCAAATTTTATACGAGAATTCTCTGCTGTAAATGCGACAGAACCCAGATAATTGTGTGGCATTCGTCTGCAACCTGTGATTTAAGGACTGGTGGCAGTCTGCAAACGTTTTTTGTAAAAACCAGTCCGCAGGAAATTTTCTGCAGTATAATATATTCATCAAAGGTAGTAAGGAAATTTGTTGTCTTCCATCGAAATATTTGCAGAGACAATGCCAGGTTAAATTATCTTATGAAAAATAAGGTTTGTTTTTTTTCAAAAATGCTTCAGAAAAATTTGCACTTGCTGATATGCATTATATGTATATCAATTATTCATTATAAGAAACCTTTTTTGGAACCCAGGTTTAATATTTTTTGAAGACATTCCATTATGTAGCTGCTTTTCTTAACTCAATTTTAGCAATAAAACTTTTGTTTGGAGGACTTCATATCGCAGGTGCTGCACATGAAAAAATCGAGTCTGCAACAAAATTATGGAAATTTGCGGGTCTGTGAGCCGAAAAAGGTTGGGGATCCCAGGTCAAAAACTCGTAAGCAATTTAAAACTGCCAAGATTATTGTACATCAGATACATTAGTGCAATGTGTACAAAAAAAATCATGATCAATCAGATTGAGGTACATGTACTATAATACTGCTGCATCATTGTAGCAGACATTGTTTTCCGTTACTGAGAGAAGAGACCGGGTCCAGTTGGGTTGTATTGGAACGGTTTCAAACATACTTGATTTTCCTCCAAAAATCATAGAGATACAGGTTTTCTAGAAACTTCAGTAATTTTCAAAAGAGTATTGCTCTGATCAATGGATTACTCTTTCAGAAAATTAATTTTGCTGCATAAGTTTATTCAAATTTTAAGATTAGATCAATATATCGATCACAATTTTCAAAAAATGATCATTATTATTTTCTTATTCTTACAAATACAAGATCCTTGACACAAAATTATGATTCTACCCCAATGTTGGTGTTATGATGAAGATAAAACTAATAGGAAAGAACAATTTTGTTTCATAACTAATGCTGGTGGATGATGGTTGTCAAAGACCCTTAGGTCATCAGAGGCCAAGAAATTCCAAACTCTGAAAGTGAAAGCATATTATTAAAAATTGTGTGAAATTACAACAGTTTTGGAGACTTGGTCTTGGCCGCAAACGGCCTATCATGCATTACCTTTATTTTTGTGAATTTCTTTGTCTCTGACCTAAGGGCCTTTGACAGCAGTGTTTGTCTTGGAATGCCGAGCATGCGACTACTGCACCCATTGCGCCCTGTCATGGCGGCCCGAGACGTAAGACTACCTTTTCAGACGAGCCTCGGAACTTGGTCTTACTTACTTAGCACGTTGAGATAGGCCTTGGCACGTAATCCAGGATGGTCTTTCGTCGGCGTAACTTGACACTCGAACTCCGCGTCGTCGTCCAAATTCACCTGCTCGATTTTCAGATTGTGCTCTCCCAGCGAAGCCCTTCCGACCAGCGAGTACCGCGAGTACCCTGGCAACGAACGATCGTACCCTGGAAACCAAAACGAGGGGAAAATCAAGCAGTGCTCTCGGGTATTCCGGCCGCCTAACTACTCTGACGCACCCGGAATTTCCCCCGTCCGTATTTATACTACGCAATTTTCACTTTTTATCGTCCATTACGAGTCTCATGGCAGTGCATAATTACGCCATGTCTCGAGGAATATCCACAGTTCGCCCACAGCCCCCCACCCGGAGCCGGAAGAGCCTCGTAGACTATACGTACGGCTCGTCGTTCATTAAATCCCGCCGAGCATGTTTCTCTTTTGAGAGCCATGCGTTAGCCGGGATTTGCCCTTTGTTACGCCGAATTGCTTCAACTGTCTGCACTAACTCATCACCAGCTGGAAAAAGAAGTACTCTGGCAACGTACGCGTGGGACACATGCGCGTGTTTTCCTAATACTGCTCTACTACATTCATCCTTGGAATTTTTAGCACTAGCGAAATGAATGAGAGTCGCTTGATCTCTTACAGAATTGATCGCTGGCTCTGTCGAAAAATTATTGTCTTATCAAACAGACTGCGAAATACAGTGATTAAAAAAGCCTCAATATAGCAGTGTGGTGCCCAGCCCAACTCAGATTGATTGGCGGGCTACGTGAGAAGAGGCAGATATTCACGGGCCACAGGGGAAAGTTATCGCTCATTATAAATAAAGATGTAAAAATTTTGAGCCAGAGGTTTCATGTGGAGTTCAATTTCCATTTGAATCTACATCTAAATTTACACCTTTCATAAAGGGTGCATAAGAATGGTATACAAATATTTTTTTCTGAATGCTGGTGGCAGCTAATGCCTCAACAAATTGAACCTCCAGTTGTGGAGAAGTAGGAGTATGCTATGGAATTGATTTAAAATGCAGAGTTTTGTGCATCACCAGAGCACCTTCTCTTGTTATGTCCAGCATTTCTTATTGATGGAAATGAGCTTAAGAAAGTTTAAATGTAAGTACAGTATTGGAATTCAATGAAGAGACCCTTTCTGAAATCTTGAAGGATCAAGATAAACTGTTGGCCATACATGATTTCTCATCAAAGATCCTCTCTAAATTGTTCATTCAACTAAACCTCAAACAGAAACAAGCTGAAAACCTTGTGCTTTACATTAATTTTTACAAATGTTTTGTTTTCAATGTCAGGGAATGAATGGTTGTATGCATACATGTCAGATGTCAAGTTGTATTTTGTGGATTGTATTTTCTTGTATTTTTGTTATCAATTTGTGCTTTGTTTCCTGCTCTGAAGTGATTAAATGTCTTTGAGTGGATTTGGGCTGGGTGAAAGGGGGTTTGGGTGTAGAAATCTTGATGTAACCATGTGAACGCTGAAAAGCAGCAAATAAAGTGTTCTGTTCATTCATCATCATAAAAGGCAGGAAATGCTATTATTTGCAGAATTTCTAAAAACAAAATCATCATGGAGTTGGATAAATCCCTGGATTCTCAAAATCTAAGCATTTGATGGATGTTCAGCTGACTACCACAGTCCAGACAGGACTCCCGGGACCAGATCTATCGGGCCCCGGATCTATCGGGCCCCGGGCTATATCATGAGTACCCCTGCTCCAGAGTGAGGCTTTCCTTATGCTCTTGAGTTTCGGCCTTTGGAAGATGGAAGAAAACGAGGTGATTATGATAGAGCAAATAGGTTTTATCTCATTTCAATGATTGTGCATAAATGTCCTGTTAACCCATCCCACAGGTTCGTTTTTGGTACGAGTGAAATCATGAAGATTTCCTGGAATCCCTCTCAAGGAATGCGTCAAAATAACTTTATAACGAGATTATTTTTCATTTATTTAATTTTGTTTTATGATTATAGATCAATATTTTTGAATCTGAATGTTCCTCGAATAATGATAGCTTCCCTACTAAACACAACATATCTAAGGTATGTGAACCAAAAGCTGAAATGGTTTCCCTGGGAATAATCCATAAATGGTTGGATAAGCCATGAGAGAAACATTGGTCATTCCCAACAAATCCATGGGGTAATCTGATACCCAAAGGTTGACAAATATGCAACCTTAGGAATGAATAGTTGTATGCATATATGTCATGTGTCAAGTTGTATTTCATGGATTGTATTTTCTTTTTTTTTTATCAATTTGTGCTCTGTTTCCTGCACTGGATTACATTTCTTCAAGTGGATTTGGGTTGGGTGGGAAGGGAGTTTGGTTGTGGAAATCTCGATTGAACCTTGTAAATGCTGAAAAGCGGCAAATAAAGTGTTCTGTTCATTCATAAGAATGCATGTATTTTACTCCCTCAAAACTTATTGTAGGCAAGGAAACAAAAGTAAACCAATATTTTGATGCTTGGGCTAGATTTCCCAGATAGATGCATGTACCGTGAGGAAATTCTGATGAAAATCCTGGTTATCCACCTGAGTGGTCTAGAAAAATATCCCAATATACTGTATCCATGATTTATATTGAATCTCTGGGTTGTTTTCATTTGAGTCACTTGAGTAAAGTTTATACCGTGAGTATAGTAATCATTGCATGAGAATTTCTCACATGTTCAAAGGAAGGAAGACCAATGCAGTGCAAACTTGAAAAATTCCAAACATAGACAGGGAAAAGACCATACATGCCACTCAAGAAATGACTTTTTCGATTCTGAAAATCCGCTTTGACAAGATTTTTCAATTGTACAGTCAAACCACAATAACACTTTACCATTTGTCCAGAGCAGTTTTGGAGGTATAAAGTGGTTGGCAGTTTATCAAATATTTCATTTTTAACTTATTTGATCAAACATACTTGGGTTTCCTCCAAAATTCATAGAGATACAGGTTTTCTAGAAACTTCAGTAATTTTCAAAAGAGTATTGCTGTGATCAATGGATTACTCTTTTAGAAAATTAATTTTGCTGCATCACTTTATTCAAATTTCAAGATTAGATCAATATATCGATCACATTTTTCAAAAACAGATCATTATCATTTTCTTATTCTTACAAATGTAAGATCCTTGACACAAAATTATGATTATACCCCAATGTTGGTGTTGTAATGCAGATTAAACTGATGGAAAAAATAAATTTTGTTTCATCACATATGCTGGTGGATGGCAGTTGGCATCATTCTCAAGGATTTCTATGGAATTTAACATGGAGAAATTTTTTTTATTCAAAATTTTGGTTGCTGCCAAGGATGACGCTTTATTGGGGTGCATCTTAACAGGGTTTGACTACATGTCCATATTTCTGCTGAGAGTTTCAAAGATGTCTCTTACATTGAATATACTGTACTGTACTGCTATACTGGTGTTCATCACTGCGAAGTTTTTCCTGTAGTAGATAAAAGAAGATGCTTCAAGACCTCCTACAGTTCAGGACAAAAAATTATTATTAATGAGGAATGGATAGACCATCAGGACAGTAACGTATGTAGAGAAATACCGGAAACGGGTAAAAGTTTGTTGGAGGGTATGAAAGGAACGTCAAGATTTTTCAATGCTTTGACAGGTTGCGTTTGTTCTTCGGGATATTCTCGCATTGCGCTTTCACACTGCGGTCAGAGGAGATGTTCATCTGTCAAGGGCTATATCTCTTTTGGTTGGTCATGACTCCTTTGCTTTTCATTCGGGTGCGATTTAGCTGCAGGAAGCGAGGCTCCAGACGACGATGCCGACGAAACAAAACGGATTGTCCATGGATGCAGAAACGGAGCATTTTCACACTGCCGGAGCCGCGAATCATCATTATGAGATTTTGTATGGGACAACTGGAGTGTTAGGAACAGATCCTGATGGTGGCAAGGACACAGCTTGCTGCTCCGATGCACCGGGAAAGACAGTCGGGGAGTGTCACTTCCGTTTCCGGGGCATTACGAGAGGTGCCTGCTTGTAACCCGAGTTCTCCTCGGACTCGCCTGCACGCTGCTGACCGTATTCCTTTCGTGTCTAAGCTGTCCTCCCACTCGGGCATTGCCTCGTTTTTCCCTGAGGCCACCAGCAGCACCAGGGTTTCCTCCGCTCCAAGAATTGAATAACATCTCGCTGATCGAGGAAAATTTCGGATCACGGTCGGGGTTTGTCCCAGCAGTACGTTGGACGCGGCCTCTGATATTTTCAGACTGCAGTATGCAGTATTGCACAGTATGCGGTTGTGAAACAATGACGTAGCTTATGATGTTATAAGGTTCTGTGATTTTGTCCTCGAATTTTTAAAGTAGGTTTTGGATCTACTGCATGATGATCCGTGAAAACTTTCCATTTAAAGCCAGAGTTCTTCATGGATGTCACAGGGCGCTGAAAGGGTGTAAGGCCAGCAAGAAAAAAAAATTTTGTTTTACCAAATGTATCTTTTCTACATCTTGGATGATGGTTAAAGACCCCAGAAATTACAATTGTTTTAGGTAGCCCAACAAATGTTTAGCACCCTGTGGCATGGGTAAAGCAGAACTCTGGCTGTATAGCAGGAAAGTTTCCTTGATCATTATGCAGTAAATTTAAAAACTTTGTAAAAACCCGAAAAAAGAATCCTAGAATCTTGGAACATCATGGGCTATGTCATGATTATTATTTTTCGAATCACAACTTCGGCACTCTGGAAATATCAGCTGGGCCCATCAGGGACAACAACCTACGTATACGTGGAATTCCCCCGGACGAGTCTCACGTACTTACCCGGTCGTCCTTGATCTGCATCCAATCTGCGGCTCGAAAAAGTTGTGAGAACCATCGTGAGGAAAGAAGCTTGGATAATATGGGTCTATATGGAAGGGCACAGATTTTCCACCTCCTCAACTCTCCAAGCTCTTTCTTTTTAAATCAATACCTTGTACAGTATGGTGCGAGGTCCCTCAACCATACCGTTGTGCTTGAGCCTTTAGATTTTCAAGTCCAGGAAACTAAAGTGATCTTCACGGAGGTATTTACCACGAGGTATCCACATGCAAGTGTTGAAGCTTCCCTGGCCCCTCACATGCAGTTTAATTCTACATTCCTGGCTGAACAACCATTTTTAAAAATTTTCTGCACATATTGAACTAATTGAAGCCATGGAGATACACTAACATAGATACAATGAGACCCCCACATGCGGACATCTCATCATGGGGACGATTTGACATAGGGACATTTACTTATCAATAAAAAATCATAGGAAAAAGGCCTGACATACAGACGCTGCCTTGACATGAGGACATTGAATGATACAATTTCCAAACATTTTTAGGAAAATTGATTTTTATTAGGCTTAATTGCAAGAAGCAGATATTTCCAACCCTAAGAACTATGCAAGAAAAACGCTTTGGTACTTCTCCCATCACTTTCCCATCCATTCAGCTAATAAAAAAAATACGTGTAGCACAGATGGACTTCCTTCTTTCTTTGTGACTTGGATGTTATTTTTACAGATGCCAACATTTCAATGAACTGTACAGTGGTATACTATGCAATGCTCCAACTGTTCTTATAGGGTTGAAAAGATATTCACTGAATCAAATTCAAGTGGCAAACAAATTTTTTTTCATGGAATTCTGAAGAATATTTCTTCCATAAAACACCAATTGAAAACTATACAATGTAAGTCTATGGGAAAACAAGACTTGACTTAGGGCAATTCAACTATGGGACAATAATGATGCAAAAATGAATGTGCGCATCAGGGGGTCTCATTGTACCTCATAAGGCTGTATATAGGTTCTACAGAAAAAAGGTTGGCATCACTGACATACAGAGTGTCCGAAAATTGTATTGGAGAAGGTAATACTGCTCAAATTTCAAGCAAATGAAGTTTCTTGCATGCTTTTGTAATTAATTTTGGAGAGAATGCGGATTTTTTTTCGACGTTGGCGCATTATGAGAAACTTGCAAACAAGAGAGGTGCAACATAAGGGATGTGCATTTAAAACTTTTCTTTCAACTTCATCAAAAAAAGTTAGAAATCATGACGCCTCAGATTTTGGTTTCAGGAGGAATTTCTGGCAATTGACACTTATTTCCAAAAAATTGCAATCCTAATTATGCGTGATACTACGTTTCTTGATTAAACGGATTTTTCAATATCATGAAAGTTCTGCAGGCCCTTGGGAGTTTGGTATAGTGAGATTTAACGGCATCACGCTAATGCTTCCGATTGCCACTGCAGAAAGAATTATTACTACTGTATATTCGTAGATTGTTTTAATTTACTCAGAGTGCACCCCGCAATGGCCAGAAGGGAGTTTCTCCTGATACTAGAAATTTAGAGAATCGTGGATAAATATGCCTGGAAACCGCACCAACTCTTCAATTGCCTGATTCAAGTAACTTTGGACAAATCGAAAATTAACGCGTTAAAAAAATGTTTGTGACGCGCGATAGGTATTCAATCAAGTTGACTCCAATTGTAAGTAGGAATGCAATTTTGAACATTTCAATCAGCAACTGCAATCATATTAAATCATAGTGTGTGTTTTCCATGATTCTGCTCTATTCTGGCATGAATTGAAACCCTGCTCTATAAATAGCAAGACCAAAACTTTTATTTTTTTTTTCCAAAAATTGCAAGCACATCATGTTTGGGTTACAGTTAATATCCATGTTTATTAAAGGACTGTGAGACCCCCCAGATGCAGACATAATTGATGCATTAAGAGAGTCTCTAAGTTGAAAGATCCCAAAGTCAAGTCTCATTTTCCCTTAGACTTACATTATATAATTTTTAATTTTATGTACAAAATACTCAACATAATTCCATGAAAATAAAAATTGTCTCCCAATTCAAACTGATTCCAATCAATATATTCCAACACAATATGGGCATTTGGGCAATTTAATACTGATACCTCTGTACAGTACATAGAAATGTTGGCATCCTCTGTAAAAAAATAACATTCAAGTGAAAAAGAGAGAAGGAAATCCATCTTGGCTGGAGGTACTTAATTAGCTAAATGGGTGGTAAAATGGTGAGAGAAATGCCCAAGAACTTTTCTTATATCAATTTTAGGGTTGGAAATATCTGTTTCTTGTGAGTTGGCCTGAAATGTATTTGCAATTTTATAACAAAATGTCCCTATTATGTTGAGTCAGTTTCCTCATGTTGGGCCTTTTTAATTAATTTTAATGATAAATTAAATGTCCCCATGTCAAATTGTTTGCATGCAGGTAGAGGTGTCCAAATGTGGAGGTTTCACTGTACAGTATACAGTAATTTTTTCGAATTGCTCTGACGTACGTCAAACTTACACGAATCAATCGAGGATTACAACTGGATGCAACATCACCAACCATGAACGGAGATTTCCCGACAGCTTTGTCCCATTGATCGTAAACAGTTACCAGCAGAAACTTCATTCTTTACTCCCCCTTTTTTATTTTTCTGCTGCCGTGGGAACCGTTGCTCGGAAGTTGTTCCACGAGAAAAGCCAGGGAATCCTTCGAGACTTATCAATTAATCCCGACGGTCATGGAGGAACAATAGTGCCAACGAGTACCCGAGAGTACCGGCGGCTATCGAAGGCCGTGATGAATGGCGGAAATAAGAAGCGAAGTGACAAGTGGGGCGAGATAACCCGGCGCAACCTGGGCCGGGCAACATTTTTCACGACCAGTACCACCGAGACTCCGAGGGGGGGGGGGGGGGGGGGGGGGGGGAAAAAAACACGACCAGTACCACCGAGACTCCGAGGGGGGGGGGGGGGGGCGGGCTGGAAAAAACTTCCTCGGGGGCAATCTCGCGGCGCAGTGTTGCGAAAGAGTCTCGCACGCGCCCAGCATACGGCGTTACGCGAATGGAAGGGGAAAATGATATATCAATCGTGGAATCAGTACACAGGTCGTCAATGCGAGCACCCCAGCTGTGCGGTGACAAAGGCAGGAACGGTATTCCCAGGGTGGCGCCTTTCTTCTACGGCGATATTCCTGCCTCGACGTCAAAAACGCGGCGCCGGCAAGACGATGACGGCGGGCATAAGCGCTTTTTCGGCGGACGTGAACACCCGAAACCCGGCGCATCTCGCTTGGAACGAAACTTCCGCACTGCTGCAGGTTCTTTTTTTCTTTTCTCCCCTCGAAAACGTCACCCCGAGGGAAGAAACACTTCACATTTTTGTTGTTGTTGTTCTTGCCTGGTTGGGATAGAGTTTTCTCCTCACTGTATTTATTTTTTTCTGAATAAATACTGTACATATGCCTCATATGATTTCTCATCTAAGATTATCTCTAATTTGTTCATTCAACTAAACCTCATACAGAAATAAGCTGAGGACCTTGTGCTTTAAATTAATTTTTACATATTATTTGTTTCCAATGTCAGGGAATGAATGGGCGCATGCATACATGTCAGATGTCCAGATGTATTTTGTGGATTGTATTTTCTTTTATTTTTGTTAACAATCTGTGCTCTGTTTCTTTCTCTGAAGTTAAATGTCTTTGAGTGGATTTGGCTTGGGTGGGAGGGGGGTTTGGATAAAGGAAATCTTGATTGAACCTTGTGACCACTGAAAAGCAGCAAATAAAGCATTCTGTTCATTCATTCATTCATACTGTACATGCATTTTATTTAAAGTAGTTGAGTGATACTCTGACTTGAAAATAAAAATATGGAATCACAAATAGGTTTTGCTCAATAAAATCTAGTTCCAATTTCAGACTAAATTCAGTTTCATTTTCCACGGATGCGGTACTGTATTTTCTTTTTCAATAATACATGGCCAAAATTTCGTGGTGTGACCCCGCGCAGTAAGAGGTTGCTTAGAAGCATTTCTCAATTTTCCTAAACCCTCTGGTATGCGCACCCGCGAGTCTTCAGGCTTTAGTTTTGAATAATTAGGTGATTGTGGCACTGTACTAGAGTATGTATGGTATGCAGGGATATGATTACAGCTGTGATTTTTTCGCAACGAGAGAACATTAAGAAAAACTACGGTATAGATTGATCTGAATCCTCAACAGTAAAATAATTGTTTTTTCATGATTGGGTATTTTGCAAAGCCGATTCACAAATAATGCAAACTGATCGAACAATTCAGGAAGAATCTATGAGGATAAATCATTTAAAAGAACTTACACCTTATCCCGGTCCTCTGAGAATTGGAAGAGACCTCGAGAATCCCAAGTCTGTTGTTGTTTTAACAACATAGAAGATGCATTATCGTAGCTCCATCAATTTACAACAATAGAAAGCTTCAGAATCCCGAGGCGTCACTTAAATTGCAAAACTTTTGTTTCTGTGAAATTTTAGGGATCTGCGCGGCAGATCTATTTCTGGACAAATAAATGTAAAGAGAGATGGGATTTTCAGTTTGTCCAGAAACGGTGTCCATACAGCATTCGAAAAAATATTAACTTGGCGAGAAAGGTAGTTCGGAATTAATGCCTCCACCCGGCCCCAATGGAAACCGGAAGGTACTGAAATATAGATAGCTTACTTCAGATCCCCGGGAATATATATGGAAATATTTCTTGAAGGGTTTTTCTTCAACCAATTTCGAACAAAGCTGTCTAACAAGCATAGCAGACAGTGGTGTGTACTTGACATTTTGGTACGAAAATGCTTGCACTTTTTATTGTTTGTCTGCCGATCTGCTGGTCCTATTGAGTTGCTTACGAATTTACCAATAGTAGTGTAAATATCTCCAGTCAGATATTTTATTCTTGAATCACGACTCATTCTGAAAGACTTGACTCATTTATGCTCACATGTTTACAAAGAGAAAAGGTCATCTGAAAATAATTTCCTCGATATAAAATCATGTAGCATCCTCATTGAGCAACATTTGTAAGGCTGCAGCTCACATTCGTTCTAAAAAAAATTCAAAAAATATCAGTCGGCGGGAGCCTAAACTTATTCTTAATGGCGTCTCTTTCTTTTAGTAGATCATGTCTAAAAAAGATTGTGCATTCCATAAAAACAGGCTATTTCACCTGTAAGTTCAACGAGGTTATGACACGTTTGTTGGTCAGAAGATTGAATTCGGACCTTCATGAGCATTTTCTTCACGTGAACATCAATGCAATCCTTCCTTTCTATTAAGGCGAATAACAGGGAACTTGTATATGTGAAAGACGGACTTGAATGTATCCGGGAGAAATGCTAAACCGCGTGAGAAATCCAGCATCAGGCGAGACCGCCAAAAATCCTACGTTTCCCACACCTTCAAAAGTTTCTCTCTTTTCATGCCATGCTGAAAATTCTTCGGTAACAAACGCTTCTTATTGGTTTTTAACTGAATAACTTGTCTGATGCTAAGAGGAAAATTCCGAGTATCGACGCAGTTATGCAGCTTCTTCGCAAAATTTAAATTATGATCCAAATCCCAACACTAAGTATGAATGACACAGCAACATCCAATTCATGGGAATGCTCAAGTGAAGCTTACTTCATTCCATGGTTTTTACAAGTGAGGGAAACAGGTTGGAACGAAAAACAACAAGGAAAAAAATACTGAACTGCACACCGGATGGAGACAACCCGGAAGGCAAAGCAACTCAGCCTTTTTTGAATATGAATCATGGGGTTTTTTTAAGAAATGTATTCTCTTTGCAAATTTAGATGGCTCAAATTCTTGAAGAAATACCCTATTTACTGGAGTACCACTTGCACCTTCTTTCCCAAATTTCAGAAGAAAAAAAAGGGGTGCACATCATGAGTGGGTACAAAATTTTCAAGAAGTTTTTGGAAGTTATGTGTGCGTTATACTTCATTATAATGGAGAGATTTTGAACATATATAACAAGAAAACATTTTTGTACTGAAAAAGTTGAAAATTGATCAGATTTTTGTTTAATTCATGCCTATAGTCAATTTTTTTTAATTTTATGATTTTAGATTCACTAAATATTGGGGTGTGCATCTTAATTGGGGATAAGATTTTACCGAAAACCCCCTGTGTGCGCCTTACTTGAGGGCACGTTGTACTTGAGTAAATATGGTACTAAAACATGAGAAAAAATGTTTCTATTTTTTTAGAAAAGCTGGGAAAGTGTCCTCATTCCAAGCCATTGTCCAAATGTTGGGAGTAGATTTTTCCAGTTCCAGGTGTCCCTAAATGAAATTTTCCATATGGTATGGTGTCCATAAATTCGAGTCCCACTGTAACTTTTCTCTGGTTTAAAAAATGTCAAAGTAACTTATTGGAAGCTCGCCCCAAGAGACCTCGATCTACGTAAAGCTATTGCTGTTGGGGCAGAACCGCGAATTCAAAAATTAGTTTTAAATTTCTGGATTTACTTCTGCAACACAGGATCCCTGCGATTTCTTCAGTACCACTTGTTGCATGTGTAGTTACATTATGTGCCTGCGGACGATGAAGCATGTGCCGACTATACATTCAGGTGGAGTCGCGACGGACGGGAAAACAAGATTCCCTGGTACAGTATAGTCGTACCCTGGAGGACAAGACGAAGCTCATGGGTTGATGTCCCATCAGCGGCCCGGCCCCATAGGATTCCACTGCGCTCGTCTCCGCTACCCGAACAGTCATCCCTGCGGAAAGCTGTTTCCCGGTGTTTGTGTATGTATGCCCTCCATCAACAATGGCTTTCTCACAAATCGTATCGCGCCAGATTCACTGCCGATCCTCGCCCGAAATCGTTCCCACGTTGACTCGATTTCTCGGGGCATAACGGAACCATTCGAGTTTGCACCCGTCGACATTTAGCGCAGTATCGTATATTTTTCGATACACCTGCTGCTTGACTCTCTGAGTCCTGATTGGAATCAAGTTTCATGTCAAGGACATTGTCAAATTTGGTTTATTTTTGCTGATTTGTCTATTCGGCCCTCCGCCGTTTTTTTTTATGTATGGATTCGGTGGGTTCCATTGCCTCATTAATTCTTAGTGAGTCCTACTGTAGGACAACTCTCTCCGCGACGATCTCGCTTGCAACGATTTTCTTTTTATAAAGACTTTTTTGGTTCTACAGGGCTCTACTGCCATGTTATAGCTCTTAGGGGTTCTTAGCAGTGATTTGATTTTGTTCACTTCAATTTTGTGTTAAAAAGAGTCCACTTGTATTCTTCTATTTTCAATTTAATTTCAGATGTCTTCGTGCCATTACCTTTCAACAGCAAGATACAGTGAGACCCCCACATGCGGACACCTCAACTTGTGGACAATATGACATAGAGACACTTATTTTATCATAAAAAATTTATATAAAAAGGCCTGACATGAGGACACTGACTTGACATAGGGACATTTTGTTATAAAATTGCAAATACATTTGAGGCCAAATTAAAAGAAACATATATTTCCAACCCTAAAATTGATTCAAGAAAAGCTCTTGGGCATTTCTCTCACCATTTTACCAGCCATTTAGTGAATTAAAAAAAGTACTTCCAGCAGAGAGGGATTTTCTTCTCTCTTCTCCAATTCAATATCATTTTTATTGAGAATGCCACATTTCTATGCACTGTATACAGAGGTATCAATATTCAATTCCCCAAATGCCCATATTGTGTTGAAATATATTGATTGGAATCTGTTGAAATAGGGAGAACATTTTTGTTTTCAAGGAATTATGTTGAGTTTTTAGTATAATGGGTGCGTAAGGCACATTTTGAGCTTTGAGTTGAAGGTATGCCAAAAATAAACAGGTACAAAGTTTTTTTTAATTGTACCTACATTTGTTTGTTGCAGTTATTTTTCGCAAGAAAAAGGGTTGCTTTAACTTTTCAAACGTTCCTGGAAATAAATGTATGCACACAACGTTTGTGAATCAAATGACATCTCCTAAGAGTTGCTCCATTGGAACCGCCATATTGAAACTGGCGTACATGGCGCGTAAAGGAACGTAGTGATGGGCAAATCACTGTTCCCTTCCCGATACGTACGATTCTACCACAACATACCTGTCGGGTCACAAACCAGCACCAAGCCAAGGTGCTGTGTGGCATCAGCAGGATGGAGTCCTGCCCACGCCACAGCTTACGTGGCGGGACGCGCTGCGCCCCAAAGGAAAACGCACGTGGCTGGATATGCTACGCTCCAAAGCAACTTTTTGGCCCAGAAGGGGCAACTTTGGCAGAGTGGTGAACCTGCCTGGAAATGGGATTTAGCCAGGGTCAACTAGGTTGCCCTTGGCTCAATCCCAGGGTTATTCTGGCCTGTATAAAAGGGCTGTGCATTATGCACAGTCAGTCAGTATTCTATCAGCCTTTGATCTGGCTTAACTCAGTCTTTAGTCAGTATTCAATTGGTCTTGTCCCAAGTCTTGTGTCAGTCATTTCTCAGTCTTTGTCAATCTGCAGTCAGTCTCCTATCCTGTTGTCTGTGTTGTGATCTTTGGTGATGCTGATGGGAATGCTGGGGACCTGTGATGAGTATGGGAAGCTGTGACACAACCTCCTCTGAATAAGAGTTGAGGGTTGTGTAAGGCTCCCACTCTGAGGTCCAAAATCCATTGATGAGCTATTTCTTAACCTTTCCCAAAAACCCTTTGTCAGTAACCGGCCTGACACTAGTCTGCTCAATAATCAAAGAATCTCCTTTCAAAGAACGTTTTGTTGGAATCCTTTCTTTGGGGTAACTTTGGGAGTTTTACGTAATGATATTCTACTGTAACACAAGTTTAATTGAGATAAAGTATAAAAAGTATTTCTATAAGAATTCCAAAAATTATTAAGCATAACTGCAGGATATATTCAATCACTTTTTTCAGGTGCTGCAGTTGTGCCTATTTTGGCACCGCACATATTGGAAGGTGTACATACATAAAACCGAGTTCTTCTTTTCATAATTTAAACTACTTCCATTTTTCGTGCCTCTATTATACATAAAATTGTCTCCCACAAGGTGTCGAACGAGCTTCTAGGTTTATTTTTGGAGAAATTGCCGAACAGTCTGGCAATATTCTTTTAAAACTGTTCATACAGGTTGAAGATATCCAGAACTGTAATCTGATAATCCTTTTTTTTAGTATCCCAACTACAATGTTTCATGGCGTCTAATTGGCAGTAATTTCCTGAAAATGGATGACTTGGGGAAAGAAGCAGAAAACATGAAGCAATAAATTTCGCATGCAATGATGAAAATTAAACGACTCAAGGTGGATGTTTTACCCCCTTTTTATACCCCCCAATCTGCAAGCACATCGGCGACAAGTTTATTGTTGTCCAATCTCATAAACGTCGCCATGAATAAATAAACGAGCGAAATTCGACTCTAGAAAAGAGGAGCAACGCCCTTTTTTGTACCTGTGTCTAATACACTTACACACGCCTCGTCCCTGCATATTTAGTAATTAATTATTCATCTAAACGTTTCTGGGGGTTAAACCTTGGGTCATACTCCAGTTTGGCAGGGTCGAATATTGAAGAAGGATGCTAATCATCTTTAATGTGCCTCTAAAGTCAGCTGAAGCGGAAAACAAAAAATCTATAGTTCGTTTGACCTCAAGGTATAGAGCTTCGAGGCATGAGCTTACTCATCAGAAAATTCGCTGCTTGTGTTTCAATAGCTTATCTGGTGTTGACATAATCGACATTTGTAGAGAGAAAACTTTTTTCCTGTATATCACAGGTTCTTAACATTGGCTGAATCTAGACCACAATCCAACTAATCAGAGCTACAAACACTGCATGAATTTAATTTATGAATAAAGCCTGTCATAAATTGAACCCATGGTTACAGTGTGAAGGGGAATTTCAGGGTTTTATTGAAAATAGAACATTGTCTCATTTTTGCGATGGTTACCACACATATAATTAATCTGAAAGGTTTCATGCATAGTATGAGTTGCAAAGCCTGGAAAATTGTGGAAACATTTTTGGAAGCCACTCATTTTTGGAAATTACTTTTTTCTCCTCAAGGAAATGTATAAGGTTTTCCCTGCATCTATTTCCTTGGATGTTTTGAATTTCTCCTTCTCATGCCAACCCATGTTGAAAATTTAATGATTGTCGTTTTGACATCTGGAAACTTGTGAATATCTCAAGGATCTCTGGGTGCCCTAGATTTTGATGAACGTGTGATTTGCAAATATTATACTCAGAAAGACTTGCAAACATTCAGCAAGATTTTCTTAAAAACCATCTTCTTTTTATCACTATTTGTTGACTAATGTCTGAATGAATCAAAAATACATCTTGCATATCATTTAAAACATATAATGTTTTATTTTATCTGATTTACTCCAGACAACACCTCCAAAGATTGTAATTCTACAAGAAAAATGCGTCTAAATGCAGCAAAGTTTTGTTATTTTTGAGGCCGTTTCTGAAATCTGCCAGAATGCTTCTTCAGCGGAAGGTGCTCTGCATCCTCAAATTACATCAATATGGAAAAAATCGCAATGACCATAAAAATATTTGCAATGATTAATAGCATTTTGCTGTTTACCGATATATTTGTTGCAAAATTGTATCTCTTTTCCTCATATAATACTCATGAATGCGAGTCATAACATATTAAGGAACAGAAAATGATTCGAATTTGCTTCAAAATGAATGCAGTTTCGCATATATTCAATTGCCCGATTTCCATAATTTCGAAACTGAAAATATTTACTTGAGGGTGCGCAGACTGAGAATTGTTAGGTCGTCAAGATGGACTGAGTTTCTTGAAGTGCAGTGCTGTAGTTACAATACTTCCAATTTTTAGAACTATACTACGAACAGTAACCCCAAATTTTAAAAATTCGCAGCTTCTTTTCGTCACACGATAAAGGTCGTGTTGAAAAATAAAGTTTTTCTATATAGGTGTGTTTGCAGCATTGCCTGTTGAGAAACAATGGCGAAAACACGTGACAAAAAGTGGGAAAACTGGACCGGAATTTCCTGCTGAAGTGTCTCAGCAGACGAGCTGATGTGCATTTGACAGGTTGGCACTAGCCTGGACGCATTCTCATTCAGAAATCCTTTCATTTCAAAAAAATCAAGCAAATGCTTCTGAAGCAAGAATCATCCATTGCGAAGAAACATTTATTTCCGGAATACTCTGCAACTCTAAGAAATAAAGAGAAGACTTGAATGGATGTGGAAGCAAAATCTGCTTACTTTTATCTCATGATTTCTGAAATTATTCGAGTGTAATTAATCTCAGCTGGTGTACTTCTCAAAATGCAGTTGAATTGAGTCATTGAATGGAATTTGATTTTTGCTTTTGAGTGTTCACAATAAGGCTCAAGGAATGTTCCCACATCCAAACTACTTCCCCTCACCAACCTCATTCATCCAAACACATTGCATCATATACGAATGGAAAAACAAAGAAGTAATCTGTATATGAATATTGAAAGAAAAGAAAATATATCCGAAAATGTAAAATTACGCAACTGATGTAAATACATGCGCTTTTCCCCTTCTCTGATTTCAAAAGGAAAATATCAGTGGAAAGAATTTTAGCATGAGGCACCTATTGAACCTAAATTAAAGCACAAGGTGTTCAGCCTGTTTCCATGTAAGGTTTAGTCTGTGAAACAATTTGGAAAGAATCTTTTATGATGCATCTGCTAGAAAAACACTTCAGTCACTCGCCATGCAGATGAACCCGTCTCACTGTTTCTTTTTTAAAAGTGATTTTTTTTCAATCATCAAGGCAAAATAATTTCTCCTCGATCAACGACTTCCAGCAACATAATTCAGTTCTCGATAGAATGATTCGAATGACTTGTCGAAGCTGCGAATGCATTTTTCACGAACTCCGAAAGATGGGATGAGGACAAGCTGTATACTATCTCTGTATATATAAGCTGTGTATTATAGTAGGGCATCATTGACACCTTGTACAGTCATTCTTCTATTATGTTCTTTTCTATGCTATCATATAGAGCTGTTTGGTTGTTTGCTGGGGGGAAATCTGGGACCAATGATCCTCACACACCCACGCCACAAAGAGATGAATGGGAATGCACCAGAATAGCGTCAAATTATTTTGGGAACTTGGGCGAAGAATCATAGAAAATATTCTCAAAATTATTGGCATATTTCGTAGCAAAATATTCACCGTTTCTTAAAAAAAAAAATTGGCCTTATTTTTCTTTTGTGAAACGCCTCAATAAATTTCAAACATTTGTTTCGCAATGAGTTGCGAACTTTGGCAACAAAATCATAGAAAACATTCTCGAAATTACTAGCATTCACGTAATAGCAAAAGACTTTCTCCCAAAAAATATAGCAAGTTCACAGTTGTCTCAGATGAAAAAACTTGAATTTACAGTATTATGTAATAAAACTTCTAAATCTCACCAACCTCGAGTGGATCCAACGGCCAGAAACAGAGCAACGAAGACATGAATTGCAGAGAGTTTCGCAAGTCCGCGGTGATTCGAGGTGAACATTTTCATTCCCTTCCTAAAATTTGAAAAAAACTGTCGTGCTGAGAGCAGAAATTTCTGCAAACAGTTCCTGCAACAGGCAAAAAAGGTTCCACTCAAAGAGACATAATCAAATCGCTTCCATTTCTTCAATCACTGTGAATCAGTTGAACGGAAGTTGCAAAAGGAAATGTTCACGGTATTGACAAATTTCAAAATAGTTAACGAAACTGGCGCATCAATTATGTGTGACACTATCACACATAATTATGTGTGACACTATCACACATAATTATACCACCACATTTTTGTCTTCTTCCTTTTTCATCGAAAGAAAGTGAAATAGATGGAATTCGCGCTTTGAAAATTATGAAGTTTTTTTTACACTGCCCGGTATTCTTGGTATTTTTCAAGGGCTTTTTCAAGACCCATGCACTTCTCTCCAGTTATTTCTCGAAGTAAATTAAGACGTTTTTAACATTTAAAAACAGCGTTGGGAACGTTGAAAACAATTCTTGGCAGAACTTCGACGAGTCCAGCCACTGGAGCGCAAGTGATGCGGAACCACGGGTCCCAGTGGTTTTATACAGGACTCATTCCAGGGCGTGACAAAATATCTGCGCAAGACCCTCGTCAACCCCAGGCCTATTTATATACATGCCTTAGGAAGAAAAAACCCACGCTTGAAACATGCAGGGCGAAAATAAATAGGAAATTGATTTCAAATATGAGCTAGAACGCTTTATTCATATAGTTTTCTGGTTTCAGCTTGTATATTTTAATTTGGATGTGCGTTGGCATCAAATTTTACATTTTTTTTAGATCTTTTTCATGCAAATATAGAATTGAGTGACATGTATAGAGAAGAAAGTTAGACATTTTTGAAAAAAATAAATTTTGCTTTGCTCAACTGATTTGATACATTAAATTCAGGAATTGAATATACATGTAGAATCTCTCCTCAACAGCCTTGTCTAAAACAAAACTCTTCATGCTCTATACTGAATGAATTCTTTTTTTGGTCTCATGGTGTTCTCTTTCCTTGTTATAAGGATTGGTTCTCTAGAAAAAAGTTCTCTGTAGAACAAACTTTTTCTGCTCCCTTGAATTTTGTTACACAGAACTACAGAGTCCATCTGTGTACTCAACTGTATACTATTGTCAAGTCGACTGCTTACTATGTGCACCAGTCCTGTACAGGTGTTACCCTGCAATTGCACCCTAATTTGTTGCTGGACTATTGGGTTTAGATTGCATAATAGTTTAATTGTGAGGCACTGGGAAGGTGGCCAAAGCAGGTCAAATTGTAGGGCAGATGTTGAATTGTGAGTCCGACACCCAGAAAATTTGACTGTCATGTTGCTGGACTAATGATAAGTTGCAGGAGGTCACATTGTGAGGTAACACCTGTATATTTATGCTACTCAATCCTTGAGTGCAAGAAGGTTTCTCTGCATGCTTCAGTAATGCCAGGATTTTTTTTTTTGCAGGCTAGTGCATATTGTTTTGACCAAAGGTGACCCGAATGGTGCCATCAGGGTAGAGCAGTCTAAGCGACAAATATTCAAATGAGCCAGCAAGGGGAGGAAAATTCAAAAAGTCCAGCAAACCCCTTGTTTGCTTGAAATGCTTACCTGTCTTTTCCAGTCAATCAGATGCAACACAGGTGATCCGCCAGTGGCAATTCCTGCCAGAAATGAGGAGGGGAATGAAATGTTTTCAGACATTTTTGCTACCTGTAAACATTACAGGCGCAAGCACTCATCCAAATCCGTTCTGATAATTTTGTGTGTGATCTGTGAATGATTAGGTGTAAATCAAAATCCAATTCAAATATATCTTTCTGGGATTTCTTAAAGAAATCCCCAGCTAATCCCCTCAGCTAATTTCCTGTGTTTTTTTTAAATCTGTTTTTATTTGCCTAATTTTGTGATCTTAAATCACAGACCCCCCCCCCCCTTTCATCAATCCTCTGTGGCTGAGGGTTGACAGGAGCCTACCTTGGGAGAGATTCTTTTTGGCTCTCTCAAAACATTTTTCTTCTGGTCGAAGAAATATATGCAGACATTTCCCAACTTAGGCTATATTGGCCAGTGCAATATTTTTATTATTTTTATTATTATTATTACTAATACCGTATTCTTATTTTTTAATAGTATTCTCATTTATTATTACTTTTAATTCAAACGTATGGTGAGAAATTCCTTCAAAAATATCATGCACCACTGCCAAAGGGGTAAATACCAAACGTCTTGGCTGCCTTTGACTATTTCAAGCAACTCTTCTGCCAAGTGTATGTGACAAGAAACGAGGCAACGTTTCCAAGATTTTTGAAGTGGAGAAGACCGACAAAAATTTCGCGAATAAAGTGATTGTAATGATTCAAACATTCTCAACATATCAATTTTTTCTGTAATCCCAGTATTTTCTGATTTTCCATCATTTAAGTTTTTTCATGTGAATTATGAGTAAAATGAGGAGGGATTTTCATGGATATAATTGAATAAACTAAAATAGCATCATTCAGCAAATTTTGGATGAACCTCATACATTTCAAAATTGAAAGTATTTTTTCCGCACAAATCAAGTACGAGAAGCATTATTTATTACCGGTTCGTGCACGAGATGGGCTGGGATTATTTCAAGACCTGATCCTGAACTGGTCCAAAATGTGCTTCAACTTTTCAACTCTGCAGTATTGAAATTTACCTGAGGTCTTTCATAATCCCACGCTGGTGTACAATAGTGACACATCGACCCACGCGCTGCGCTTCCTTGCAAAGTTGACTGACTTTGACCCCTTGGATTTAATACCTAATTAGCCCTCCGTGGTTTCGAGGAAAACTTCAAATTACCTTAGATGTGTTATCCTCGTTTAAGCAAAGTCAGAGGTACGAGGCGTGATGGGATTTTTGGATATTTCCTAGGTTTTACCAGGGTTGAATCTCTCGTTGAATAAGTCGGTTATTTTTTTGAGGCTTTGAATTGCATTCGAAATCCCAAAGCATGATGCTGCGAAAAAGAAGTCAAAAGTTTGAAGCTCGATTTCACATCAAATTTCGAGTAGCCATATTCCACACAATAATTCATAAATTGTATCCTTGATATCTTGAATGAAATGTCATGACCAATCATGGTGTCTTTATAATTCGTTTGGAACGATGGAGGAAAAAAACGACATGCATTAGAAATTACGTTTACCATTTTGATGCAAAATGAAATATGTTCTCTTACATCTCCAGAAATAATTGAACATTTTATTTTTATTGAAATGTCAAATCTCTAAGGTTAAACAAATGCTAATCCCTCGAAAAGATTAGCTACTTTACACCGACCTGAGAAAATGCATTTAAATCTGGGGATAGTATGTTGAACAACACTGAAAGCTGGCCAAATGATTGGGCTATGCGACTATAGAAAAACAAACGAATTTTTAAATCTTTGAAACTCGGTTGGATCTATTTCAGTGAGTCTCCAAACTTATGAGCCAGCCTTCACGTATGCTTCAAATAATATCTCACAAACCGCTCTTCCTTCTATGAAATATAATCTCAAAATATCAGAATAATGCATCAATTTGGTTCATCATCCAGGGTACGCAAAAAATTCAACGCGTATTTTCACATCATTAATTTTTTTGTGTGCTGGAAACGCGTTTGTTCATCATCAGGGCAGGTAGGAGTCGGAGGTGAGTGCTGCCAGAAAGCAATAGTCGGTGAAGTCTTGGGAATCTGCATTGTTGCACAGTGGAAGGTCACTCGGTCTGCACTTGCCCACGTTGCTGCAAGGCAAGCAACAATCGGGTTGCGATGGAGTGTAAACAGACGAACAACGAACCCCGTCTCGGGTCACGCATGTTTTCGTGGCCCCAGTCTGCAATGCCTTGTAACTGCCCCAGCCTTCGCAATTCAGCTGACCCAGGTTCAAATTTGCTTCCGTGGTTATATAAATATCCCGGGCACACACTGAAATAAAAAAGGATCAGTCAAGCTGGATACGCATTAGAGAATATATTTGATGGATATTTATGTATTAATAAATATGCTGCATGTAGGGTGGGTCCAACGAATGTTCTCAGCTGTTCTCAGAATAACACATGATTTGAGCTGGAAAACAGTTATTAGAAGAACGTTTTCGGCACACAAAAAATTCAGCTCTCTTTGATTCATGTTGCATGAATTGAATGCGACCTTTTGTCTGCGTACGAGTGTGTATTAGACATGCAATTCTTATTCAAGTTACTCATTGAAAAGTGGACTGGACACAAACAAACATATTCATTGATGGTCATGATGAAATTGGATATCCAGGGTTTTGTCTTGTGAAAAATCGAATTGACCTTCTTTCTGTGTTCTTTGAATTATTTTAATTGTATTTTTTTCAAACCGACTGTCGTTTTAATCTGCTATATGCTGGTGCTCCGTGCGTGTGCATCAAATTGATTATTTTGATTTTGTCTGTCACATAATTTACTATTGCTTTGTATGATGTTGCTTTGGTGAATTTTGCATGTGAAAATTATGAAATAGAGTCAGTCTCACTGAAAATGGCACATACTAAAGCACATCTGAATTTCACTTAGAAGATGAGCTGCTCACCTCATCGAAGTTTGAGTCTACAGCACCAGCTGATTCTTTCAAATGAAAAATCGAAAAATTTGAATACAATTTTAGGCCACTGAAAAAACTATCATAATAAGGCATCGAAATTATTCTCATCTGCCAAAAAAAGTGAAAAATTATGAAAAATTCTAGACTATCTCAAGCACATATTTTTAGACGCAAATTTTCTTTTCTATATTTTCGATCAAAAGAAATATCAAAAGTTCCTAACTTTTGACAATATGCGAAAAACATTATTTTCAACCAGCAAGCAAAGTAAAAAGTTTTAAATGTTCACTACATGTTGCCAGCATACATGAGCAGCATACAACTTTGTAGTCATGACCGGGAAAATGCTTATTTTCCAATATGCATCGTCTTAGGAATGCGCATTAAAACTCTCCAAAAATTCGGAATGCTTACAACATCATAAGAAAAATTCCAAAAAATGTTTCAAGTTTTAACATGAGAAATCCCGAGGACGCGCGGATCTAGGACATTACTCGTGCATAGATGAAACTGTTTACGGAGATCTCGGTTTCGAAAGGTTTCTAAAAATGTATCTCATATTTTAAAATTGAATTACTGGAATACACTCACAGCAATCCATTTTCCCTGCCTGAGTTCCGTCCTCCAGGGATGAAAATCTCGTCGGACTTCCATCCGGATCAATGCATCTCGTACTGTAAAGAATTTTGAACAATGTTGCTTTCATTTTTACAAGCAAACCAATACTCAAAACATTTCAGAGGTTGGATTCAACAGGGACACCCATCGTAATTTAAATAAAAACAAGCAATGTAGATAACTCACGAAGCTGCAGTAGAATAGATTGGTCCGTATGTATGATCAAAGTCGCATTCCGCAGTTTCAAGATTGGTAATTTGTAAACCACGATCACGATAATATTTCAAGATCTTCTGCATGAAATTTCTGTATGATCCGCACGTCTTCTCTCCACCAAAATATCCGTTGGGTAATTCAGCAGGATCATCTGGAATTCCATCCAGCACGCGAAAAATTCCAATCATGGCATTAGAGAAAGTACCACACGAAATTTGCCCTGTATTCATGCGGTGTTTGTTTTAAGTCAGATATATTTGTGGGCACCTTTTTCAGACGGAATATTTAAAGGCAAGTGCAGAAGGGATGTTCTTGAATGGAACCCATTCGCAGGAGTGAATAACTCAATACTAGGATAGATAAGGACAGGAAGAATCTTTTTTAAATAAATATTTTCATAAATCCAGAACGATAGGAATCTATTAGCAAGCTCATTTCGGTTTTGGAATTTTTTTTAACTTTTTGGGCTTTAGAAATACCGTTGAGCTTTTATAATTTCACATGATGAAGTACATTAGTCTTTCACCTCACTGTAACGTTGAAAAGGTCAGAAGCTGCAAAATTGGTGTTTGAAGAACTGTACTGTGTTGTGAAACCTAAATTTATATTACGATTTCAGCAAGAAAAGAGCGACCAATTATTCTAGCAGGATCGTTCAATATTATTGAAGACATTCAACCAGTTTCGGTGGACCTATGTAATGGTAAAATGAGAATAGTATATACAATGGCTGGGCAATTTAAAGGGAATAAAATTAGATATCATTTGAAATTTGAATCAAATTTCTGATGTATTGTACTGTACTTTCAAAACTTGTGCTTAGAATAATTGGGTACAGTTACCTTGCAATCCAGTCCTAATCTGTTGCCAAACTAATGTTAAATTTCAAAGATGTCAAATTCTGAGACATTTCTTGCAATTCAAAAATATCAGGGCGAAAAAATTGGCCAAAGCAAGTCAAATTGCAGGGTTTATTGTATTTATTGTATTGCAAGTCAACCTCACTGCAAATTTGACCATCAAATTGCGGGATGGTCAAATTGCGGGAGGTTGGATTGCAAGATACCATCTGCACACGGAGGTATGTCTTTAATATGGACCCAAGTTGATGGCATCCATAATATATTTAGGCCAGCTCCATGCCACCTCAATTTGAAGTGAATATTTTTTTAAGGTTGGAAAACAATTTCTCACCTATAGAAAAAAGCAATCCTAAGTTTTAATCAACCTGAAAATTTACTGCAGTAAGAATACTTTTGTGATGGATATTTTCACCATCTTCTGTCAATCTAGGGATGCCCGAATGTGCCCAAACTGGAGCGAGAGCCGAAATGTTAATGAATCGAATTTTGCATGACGCACACGGTTGCAAAATTAGGATACAGTATAGTGACTGCTGCCCATCGTGATATTTACCATTTCATGCTAGAACCCTGCAGCTTTCAATGACACACGGATTAGGAGAAGGAATAAACCGAACGTTACGTAATGGAGATCAAAAATGTAATCACCGCGTATGTATGGTATACAGTACAGTATTTAAGTCACTGACAATAAATGAAATCCATATTCTTGCACATTTCCAAAAGCAGGTCAGCAGAATGTTGGCCTGACGTCTTATACAACGTTTGGCTATACGTTAGTCAAGAAATGCGTATCTATTATTTACTCTGGGACCTCGACAAACGGACGAATCAAATTATAGGCACCTGAAACTTACAAGAATATGCCCCAACAACCGGAGAAGGTCTCAAAATAGTGAGACTTGCCGAATTTCTTGAAAAACGGAAACATTCAATTTTTCTATATTTTAATATATTTTGAACTAATCAAGAAATTGAAATTCACAAAATTATCAATTAATTCTATCACAAATTCACTCTGATTCCTAATAAAAAACATAATGGTTTTTTGCTTTTTTGTGAGTTTTACCCCCTTTCTGTGCACAATAAAGCAAGACTTATGCTTTTTCCTCACTTATTGGGCTATTTTTCATGCTAAAAGATCAGATTCTGTCCAGTTTTTTTGTTTACAATTATACGCTGTATGTTGAAGTTGAGATTTTTTTTGAATATTTTAGGGGGACTTCTTCCTAATTTTTGATAAACAAGAGAACTGTTTAAATGGGATAACCTTGAAGTCTTTGGAAAAATTTGTTTTGCCAGAAAGGTTTTTCAACATATACAGACAACGTCCAAGTTCCAATCACCACATTTACTTGATTATTTCACACTCAAACTGGAAGAAAAAAAAGGGGGTACACGTCCAACCATGGATAACCCTCAGAAAAATTGGAAGTTTAGGTGCGTGTCACACTTGAATATATACTGTATATGGAACTTTTGGACACAAATATTTTCAAAAATCGAAACTTACGATAATTTATCAAGTTCAGGTTGAATCCATGCTCAAATTCAAATTCTGGCGTCTATTTTTGAAATGTTGCATATTTTCAGTCAGAAAAATAAATGAGTCTGACTACGGCATAGGTTTTCTTTAAAATGTTAAAGCGAAAAATCGAAGTACGTGTCTTACAACTCTTACTGCATGGCGTGTGGTACTCGACTTAAAAAAGTGCGTCCGCATCTCGAGGCCCCGCTGTAAATGTATATATTATAGTCTTAATTTACATTGCTGCAAAATATTACGAAACTGCATTACAGTGCACCTTTTCATTGCGTTGAATCTGTTCTTTTACCTGCTTGGGAGCCCAATAATAGGAAAAACAAAACAAAAATTAAATAAAATATAACGTGGGTAAAAACCTACAGCAAGGCAGCATTTCCAGGGACGCCTTGGGCACAAACGGGCCTGTGATAATCGATGAGGTCGCATTGACGCAAAAGCAGAGATCGTCCTGACACTGGAGTCTCCTGAAGCTCCCAAACTTGTCGCACGTCAACGTCACGTGCGTCTCCGAATGAGTCTCCTTCAATTCCGCCACCGCCGCCGAACATTCTGAATTATAAGTACCAATGGCAAAAAAGTCCCATAAACCTTCAGTCACACCCACATACCCTAAACATATATTGTACAGCAGTAAATCACCAGAAACAAAATTCGCTCTGTATAGAATTTTGTTGCAGAAAACGCCAATAACATGCTGGGAATTACGATAACCCTATAAGGAACCAAAAAAGAGTATCAATACTTATTCAGATAAAATTGCTATGAAGTAAAATTATATTGCAACGAATCACGTTTTATCATCATTTCTTTTTCTCCTGGCATTTTCTCAAAGGCATTATTATGAAAATAATGTTCCAACCAACTAATTTCAGGCTCAAATTAATTCGAAAGAATTGTTGGCCCTGATTCTGGGTTTTATTCGCAGGGATAATTCAATAAATAGCTGAAAATGGAAAAAGTAAAATGATGCAGTATTCAAATTGTCTTATAATGAAAAGTTTACCTTGGAGATAAGGTAGTGTTAAAAAAAACAAGAATGAAATGTTTTGAGATGAATGACGTTTAGTAAGGCATGCAACGTTTAATGAAAGGGAAATTGCAGTGCTATTTATTCCTAACTTTCTTATCTTCCTTTCTTCAGAGATACACCGAGAAATTCTGATAAGCCTTGAATTACCCGATTAACCAGCCTTTCACATTATTCAATGCCCATTACCCTCAAAATTCCAGTCTGGAATGTGTTAAAAACCAATAATCAGAATACAACAGATTTCTCTCAACAAGTTCAACGCCTCCCTTTTTCAAAATTTTCCAGGTCTCTGCCTAAGTTTTCCCAAAAACCAATACATTAAAGCCATTAACCTAATGGCTTCCAACCACTTGGAAGCCTCCAAAATTCAAATTTTCTGCAGACCTTTTGGCTACTATTCTATTGACACAGGAAAGCGGAAAGCAATAAAAATGTAACTTGATGTATTTCAAAAGGAAGTCCAAGCCTAATTTCAACATCATCATCCTGTGAACTCATTCAGGAAGCAACTCCAGCCTCAGAATATATCACCAATGACAATTCCCCGAAATTTTCCTTTCTTTTTCACCCACAAAAATTGATCATATCTCCAACTGGAATTTGTTTGCTGATCCCTGGAAGTTCTACTTTAAGAGGTTTGACTGTACACAGAAAAAGGTCGGTTCGTTGGCATTTTCTCACACATTGAAAAAGCCGGTTTCCACCGGAATCAATTAACGCAAAAACGCTTCGGAACAGCGGGTCTTCTGATGTCAAACTGGGATATACAGTGTGTTTGTCACATGAATATTTCCGCATTTCTCGACAGCAAGGGCGTGAGAAAACGACTGAAGCGACAAAATCATGAAAAAAGGTAGTTGGAAGGAAAAAGATTCTGCGACATATTATATACACGTTCCTTCGGCTCGAGTCGTTATTAAAAAAATAATAACATTTAATATTGTGTTCATTTTGTGGGTGAAGATGCATTTTTTCTTGCACTGACAGATGACTTCTGCGGTGACCTTTTTTCTGGAATAATATTTCCATTCATGCACTTGCTGGCATTTAACGAGCAACCGACCTCATATTTGCTGAAGCAACTCGGCAAACAATTATATTCTTGACATGCTGTGGCGGAAAATGCATGGATGTAAACCTAATGTATATTTCAATTTAGTTCCGTAAGTGGCGATTTTTCTCTTGGTCATGCTGGATCAAAACATTATGACACTTGATTGTTTGAATCAGGAGCATTGGGAACAGGAGTCAAGTTCATCATCTGAATAAAACCATCAGTGTTTCCGAAATAGCGTCATGCCTGTCAAATTTGACTCAACTGTAAATTTTATATAGGTACAAACTAATACAAAACAATCTTGTCTGCGTAACAGATTTCTCGGTTTATTGAATTAGTTTCTCGCCGCATAAGACTTGCCTCAAACGAACCTTTTTTCTACCCAGATTTTTTTTTTTGGTTCATTGAATTCCGACGTAGACGGAATCTACTTTTGATATTGTTCTACGGTTTGACGGATATGTACGCACGTGGATGGAGGATTGTGGGAACCGGCACATTTCGGAAAAATTAAAATTACCGTACTTTGGAAGAGCTGATTATAGAATTGTGAATTAATACAACGCTCATTGGATTATTGGTGAGAACATGTTTGCTTGAAAATTCCGCAAAAGAAGGCACTGAAATAACTGAAATTTTATTCTGCCGTGACGAAACTACGTATTTTCCCCCAGATAACCCAAAAAAACGATTTTTCCATGAGGAAATATAAAGGATTACATTCTGAATTTTGCAATACTGTATCTCCATGCAGGATTGAATATATACAGTAACTTGTATATTACTGAGATCTTGCCAGGAAACAAATATGAATTATACTAAATGGCAACAGTAAAACTTCGTAACAATAAAGAAAATTCCAACGGATATTTTCTTGGACCTGACGGTTTCTTCATACGAAGAACGTTAAACATTTTCAATTTTTAATGAGAATATTTTCACGGATAATCTCAGTATAAAAATATCTGTCCTGATGACGCGTGCACGAGTAATTGTCCTTGATTTGCAAAAAAAAAACAAAGGGGGGGGGGGGAAACCCCTGATTTTAATTTAAAATTCAGCATCATTTTAGGAATTATATGAAGTAAAACTCAGTTATCAGCATTCCCTCAGCTTCGATGTAATATTTCGAAATTACGTTTTCAACACTTTGCTTGAAAAAGAACTACTCAATTTCTCAAAATTGAGAAAATGTTATTTTTAAGCAAGCGCATTTTTCTTTGCTTCAGTATGATCAGCCCATACTTTTCAGAAAATCGATTGAAGCCTAACTTGATCCTACCATATTTTAAATTTCCAAAGTTTCATGGAAGATTTCATTGAAATGAATTGGAAATGATGCCAATTATAGTATGGTTTTATTCAAAAGGAAATAAAATTCAGAGCAAGCCGTACACCTTGCAAGTACTAGTTTTCAAAGTTTTGTACAAAATAGATAAAATTGAGCTGACAGGGAATTGATGAAAATTTTATAAGTTGAAAAGAAGAATTCTAGATATAGGTCCTCTGTAGAAAAGATAATGAATTCAACACAGCAATTGGCCGGTGCGCAAACCAACCAGGGATTCTCTCCCAAAAAAGCGCAAGCCCTTTGTTAAACAAATCAACAAACAAGAACACAAAGTACAGAAATATTCACAACAGTTTTCAAACCGCAAATATGCACAACAGGTTTTCTGATTTTCTGCAAAAGTTAGTCTGGCAAAGTATGAGATTTTTCAGACACAACGTAAAGCTTTGAGGTAGAAATTTGGACTGTGTTGTCAGCACAAAAATCAGGGGTTTTTAAGCTCTCAAAACAACAGGGAGGGTTGGGTAATATCTTCAGGGAATCCCAGATGTTGGGTAACAAAAAATACCAGGTGCTGGTGTTTTTCATTTTGGTTTTTGAACTAGTAATGTTTTTCCAAAAGACAGGGTGGCTTTTACGATTTTGCTGAACTTTACAAGGCTGAATTTGTTGTTCCCGAGGACCGGGTGTTTCAAAGGTTTGAAAAAATATTAAAGAGAGGAAAACATGCTTGTAGAAGTAATTTGACTTTTACCGGTACTTTAGTAATCCTTGGCGTGTCCCAAGACGCGCCAATTTTGGAGAACTTGATCTATTTGTCCCTTCCCAGGGAATTCGACTCTGCTGCTGATGCCAAGAAAAAATTCCGCACAATTTTACTGATTATCTGTTGAGGAAGTGATGGAAATCCACTATTATTCATTTTACAAAAATGTTTATTCCTGAATGCCCTCAAAACCATGAATCACAAAAGGATTGCTTCTTTATTGCGAATTTTTCTCAGATCCCCGGATATTTTTTTTATACCGAGATTCCACTGAATAAGCATTTTGTTGCCTGAATAATCGAGACTAACAAGGAATGTCAGTTATTCTTCCAGTTAATCATTTACAGGCTATCATAGAGCGAACATCACTCACCGCATGTCATGCGCTGGGACTCATCCTGCTCTTCAAATGCACTCGGTTTTTAAGCTAAAGGTGCAAATAGGTGTGTTTTTATGGACTGTCTACTTAGAAGTCTCTTATGTCACTTGATGTAGTCACGTCTATAGTCCACAAAAGAGCTAGAGTGGACCTTTCGTTAAACGGACGCTTCATCTTTTGTACAGTCTGGAACACTCCTGATTCTTCACAATTTGGATAAACGAAGTAGTCGGTGAGGTGCAGACCATTTTCCGCTCCCAGGTATTCCCTGTCAATCAATTGACTCTTCGTGATACAAGGACCACTGAGTGTATCTGATTTGGAAAATTAAAACCCAATGATCATCATGAAAATGCAGGGCATATCTTTCACAACACCACGAAGTCAATTCTCTCGCATGACTGAATTATTAAACATAAATAGTGATGCAATAAGATATGTTTACTTCAAAGACTTGTTTCCAGGTCTTTGAAGAAATCCTCTAGGGCACATGTTATTAAAATCTGACCATGAAAAACTACTCAACTATTTTAATGTTGTGGTATAGAAAATATCTTAACAGAAATAATGTTGAATCAACATTTTCCAGTACTGTATATAACAACGTTTTCACCAAGTCTTGGATGGAAGCCCAGAGTACATGTTAACAAAAATACACTTTTCACATAGCAAAGATATCCTTTTCAGTATTGGTGGTACCTTGGAATTTGACCTTGTGAAATTCAATGATCCCACAATTTGATAATCAAACTAGTGGGGAGGTTGACCCTCAATTTGACCTCTGCCACCCAATTCAACCTTTGGAGAGACATGAAACATCAAATGCCATGTAGAAAACATGGCATTTGTTCTTGTCTTGCAATCTGACCACTTTGCAATTTGACCATAGTCAAGCAATGGATTATGGTTAAATTTTGAGGAACAACCTGTATAAACTTTTTTTCAAGAATGTTCAATGGATTGTTCAATTGATGTTCAATATAAACTTCCTGCCTTTAAGGAAGGCACAGTCTAAAATTTCTGATCCAAATAAAATTGACCAGTTTTTTCTTGCATGGATGGAGCCTGCAATCAATGACAAACATGCTTCTAAGTGGGTTTTCACAAGATTCTTCCTAAACAGAAGACCTGCATAATGGAATTTATCCTCTCAAAATAGTGAAGAGATTGGTGCAACTGATGGAATGATAATCAACTGAATCTAACTCTATTTCAGAAGATCGCTCAGTTTTCCAAACAACACTGAAAAGATCCAATAATTCCAGAAAAGCAGGATCTGTAGTCATATTAACGACCACAACACCCTTCACTTTACGTACGACCCTTTTAAGCTAATGTGTTTCCGCTACGCTTGGCTGCGCCTGGTGCGCTAGCAATTATATTTCACAATCCCGTTGTTGACGGAATACTTTCCCGACCACGCTCACGCTTCCTTCCTTTGAAACAAACAAAGCATGATGTCCCCGATCCAAATCGGTTTCTATGCGCATTCCTCAACCTCGGTCGGCCAAAGCTATATATACAGGTGCATTTTATGTTGCGTTAAGTTTACTGCACCAGACACTGTCCGAATGCCAAATCTACGTTGCTTTGCTCTTGGTAGAAAATATTGTATCAACTGTGTGAAGATAAATAAATAAACATTTGAAATACTCTCACGGAGTAACTTTTGCATTTCCTTCAAAAGTCGCGGAAAACAAATTAAATCTCCGATCCTCCTTTTCATTAATTAATAGAAAGTAGTTCTCAACGACTGATCATCGTTGATCACCAACTTTCGTGAAATAGTTTTTGGATAACAAAGTACTTATCCAAAAACATGATGTTCGATGGATACACCCTTCTTTCACCAGGGGATTTATGTTTCCTGGGATGTTTCACTAACTGTAATAGTTAGGACAACAATAAGCCCATGTCCTGTAGGTTTTAGGGTGGACCTGTCTACAGTAATACACCAGCTACGTCCGCCCTTACATTGAAAGACCCTCTTCAAACCAAAAATCTGAAGAATTCCAAGATCCTCAGTTTTTACAGCAAGACCAGCCTAATCAACAAATACGTCATCACAAGGAGGACCTTGATTTTTCTTTGAACACCGGTGATCCCCCTCCATGTGACAAAAAACCAACGAATATTCAGGCTGACATCATTGATCTTGCTGACGTCACTGACGACCCTATACAAATTGCTGACAATATCAGCCCTGACGTGAAACCTGACA